>JAMWYP010000242.1:0-285636 GCA_025563575.1 Acacia pycnantha | reverse complement strand
CGTCATTATTATGGTGAAAGCCAATTTCTCCAACTTCGATATCTTAGCTCCGAGCTCGCAAAGCTTTGCTCACGAAGTATATTGGTTCTTGGCCATTCTTTCCTTCCCGGACAAGAACCGAGCTTACTGTTTCCTCCCCAACCGATAAGTAGAGGAAGAGGGTTTTGCCGGGCTGTGGTTTCGATAGGACCGGCGGAGAGGCCAAGCATTGCTTAATCTTTGAAAATGCGGCGTCACACTCCGGGGTCCAATTTCCTGAGGTGTCCTTTTTAAGCAACTTGAAGAAAGGCAAGGCGCTTTCTGCTGATTTGGGTAAAAATCTAGTTAGCGCGGCCAATCGGCCCGTCAAATGCTGGACTTCTTTCTTGTTTCTGGGGCCTGCATGTCTAATACGGCCTTACACTTATCCGGGTTCGCCTCGATTCCTCGGCTGGTGAGCAAGAAATCGAGGAATTTTCCTGCCGGTACTCCGAACGCACATTTTGCCGGGTTCAGCCGAATCTGATGCGCCCTTAACTTGCTAAATGTTTGCTCTAGATCTCGGATGTGATCATTGGGATCACACGATTTGACGATCATGTCGTCGATGTAGACCTCGATGTTATGGCCGATCTGGTTCTTGAAAACCTTATTCATCATCCTCTGGGTAGGTTGCCCCGGCATTTTTAGGCCGAACGGCATGACATTATAGCAGTAATTTCCTTCTCTCGTAATGAAGGAAGTGGCTTCTTGGTCATCCGTGTGCATGGCGATCTGGTTGTAGCTGAATACGCGTCCATAAACGCAGAAGTTGATAGCCGGATGAGTTGTCTACGAGCTGATCAATGTTTGGCATCGGATAGGCGTCTTTAGGACATGCTTTGTTCAGGTCGGTATAGTCGGTGCATACTCTCCACTTGCCACTTGGCTTTAAAACCATCACCATGTTGGAAAGCCACGTGGTATATTGTACTTCCCTGATGAAACCGCCTCCAAGAGCTCGTCCACATGTTGGTTCAATGCCACCCGCCTATCGGGGCTCTCGTTCTTTTCTTCGAGCTACGGTGTTGACCCGCCGTATGGCCAATTTATGACAAGAGAATTGGGGTCTATGCCGGTACCTCGGCCGCGCTCCATGCAAAAACGTCTCGATTGTGGGCCAAAACTCTTCTATCCTCAATCGCAGTCGGGGTTCAAAGCCCCGCCTATTTTCGTACTCATGGTCTGGATTGTTTCCAGTACGAGGTCTTCTACCTCTCCTTCTGTTCAGCCGAGGCTTCCCCTTTTCTTCTCGTAGGTCCAATTCGATCATATTAATCAGTTCTTGTATCTTTTTGTGTTCTGGATCCGTTGGTTCGGATTTTGCTTTTACGTTGATTGTCTCCACGTAACACTGCCTGGACTCTTTCTGATCGCCCTTGACGGTAACGACTTGGTTGTTATTGCCTATCATTTTTATCTTCGATGCTTCGTAGATACCAAGATGTCCTAATTGTGGATCGTTGGTCTTCCCGGGATGATGTTGTAAGGGGATGGGAAGTCGGCCACAATAAATCTTACTCTCTCGGATTTGAAACCTTCCTTCGTTCCAAGAGTGAGTCTGAGATCTATATATCCCTTTGGAGGATAATTCGCCATTAAACCCCACGAGAGTGGTTTGGCATGGCTTCAGGTCCTCCTGATCGAGGTTCATTCTCTTGAAGGCATCCTAAATGATGATATCTGCCGAGCTCCCTGAGTCCATAAATATCCTCTTGACTCAGCAGTTGACCAGGGTTCCAGTAATTACGAGGCCATCTTGGTGGCTGGGGAGTACGTCGGCCATGTCTTCTTTTGTGAACATGAGCTGAGGTCATTCGATTTTGTCAGTCACGTTTGATTCTTCTTTAAACTTAGGTTTGTCCAGGCCATCGGCCAAGAGGTGAACGTGCACTTCCTCCTTTAATCCCTGGACTTGCAGGGCCGCATGGTTGAAGCAATCCAAATAGCTTTGGAGTAATTCGCGGGCGCGCCCGATTTTGGACAAGGTATACCGAGACTTCTTTGTTTCTTACTAGTTGCGAATTGCAACTCAAAGCCTTGCCAAGTCATCAAATTTAGTTATCGACCCTGGAGGCAGGGTTTGTAACCATTTTAGGGCTGGTCCCTTTAGGGTTGTGGCGAAAACCCTACTTATGATGGGTTCTCCAAGGCCTCTACATATCATGATCATCTGAAAATCGTCCAAATGAGTCGTTGGGTCCTGCGAACCGTCATACTTGCTGAACTCGGTGAGGTTCAGCTTTCGGGAACCGTGCCACGAGGATCTCGGGTGAAAAGGGGTGCAGGCTTTGCCTTCTGGCGTATCTTCCTTGCCGAGAATCATGTGGGGAGGCGGGACGACCCTTCGATCCGGACGACTTCCCTTCTTGATTCTTTGGTGGAAGAGGCCGCCCTTCTGGTATTGTCTATTGTCCTCTGCCGACGGAAACTATGACCTTCCTGGTCGGGTTCCCATGTTTTGTCATCCTGATCATAGCTGGTGTTTTTAGATTCCCTTCTTCGGTCCCGCTCGTCCATGCGTTGAAATTGAAGAGTATAACGTTTGTCCATATTCTCGATGTGTTTGATCATGGCGAGCTTTCCGTTATGGAGTGCAAGGAAGTCCGGATTTTGGAACGGGGTCTCCTGATTTACACAGGTTGGATTTACGTGGCTCGCGGCAATGTCCCCGTGCTGCCGATGAACCCATTTCTGGGTGCGTATGTGGAAGCACACAAACGGAGACGGGATCACTGAACACAACCAGGCTCTTAGCCGAGGGGGTGGGGTGTGTGCTCAGTGTAACAGTAGGTAAATAGTCTAGGTTAGAGCGTGTGTACCTTAGGCTGTTGACCGGGTATTTATAGAAGGTACCTGGGGCGGCATTCGCGATATATCTGGCTTATAATCTGAATTGCGTATCTCCCTACGGATATACTCCTATATTTCCGGGGTAGTTGAGATATCCTTGGATTGCTGTTATGGAGGATCTGATATGCCTGCCTGTGGTTGGGCCCTATCGTGATTGGGCCTTATCCAGGTCCGTAACAGATTTCATCTGATTTTAGATCCGCAATTTCCAATTGGCACTCTGTTTGTTTGTTTATATATATATATATTACTTGCCCTCACTAAACTAAACGATGTAGTTTTGGTTTACAGGAAAAACTCTTAGGTCCAGTCACTAGACAAATCATTTGCCCTATATATATATATATCTGTGTGTGTGTGTGTATTGGAAAGGGATGTTGAATGAATACACGAGAAAAATTGTGCTTCTACTTCAAATTAATTTCTGTAATTGCATTAACATCTGAAAAAAGAAATATTCTTGTGGTTGTAAATCGTATTTTTCTCTTTTCAAAATTGCCCCAACATTATAAGCATTTCTAGCCTCTCAAACTCGGGTATCATCGTCATTACATCTTACACAATCTACCTACAACTACAAGGCAACAAGCCCCAAGTTTAATACAGAACGAGCTTCCAGTTCCAGATAGGCTTACTGGATGAGGCGCGCCAAAACCCAAGTACAATTACCATCTTCCCTTTAATGGCGTTTCCTTTATCTTCCTCCATTATCTCCCACAAGCTCTTCGTCAATGTCTCTACCACTTCCTTTGCTCCTCATCGAACTTTCTTTTCCACCCATTTCTCATCTGGCTTCAATCCAATGAAGGGTGAAGAAGACCGAGGAAGATCAGGTCGCCCCAGAATTGTTTGCTTGTCAAAGAAAGATCTTGGGAAGGTTAGCTATATTCAACTCAAATGTCCTTCCATGACCCAGATCATATTCGGTCAATCCCCGGATTTCTATCTATAGAAGAGATCTTCCTTGAATATGCATGCATGCATGCAATGGCAAACCTTTATGGAGACAATGGGGCCATGCCCCCCAAAAAAAAAAAAATATATATATATATATATATACCCCAAATTTTTGATGTAGATTCGATTTTTTTTTATACATTTAGCCCAAAAATGTATACATTTGTCCCAAAGATTTATACATTTGGCCCCTTAAATATTTTTTAAAATTAGTTAAAGAGTATACATTTGTCCCCCCCCCCCCAAATATTTATCCCAAGTTCCGCCACTACATACATGTATGGATATATGTATGCATGCACGTATCTATGTATGTATGTATGTATGCATGCATGAATCTATGTGATTGTGTTCTTATAGTGAATCTTGCCATTTCGTTGATTGCTTGGGATTGAACACATGAATGATCTTTTTCTAGCTTGTTCTCGGAGTCGGGCGATCGGTTTCTTGTTCTTTATAATAGAAGCACACATATGGATACAAATGGCTTTTATGTACGTAGAACTGATTATACTTATCTATTAGACGACGTGCCTTTTTGACCTCATTTAATTTGTTACGATTTCATCAGTGACAATTGGGTCTCAGCGTCACAAGGCATTATTATTATTGGATCGATAACAATGTCGTCAACAAATGGATTTAGCTTCTCTCTTTTTATTTTCTCATTCGCTCTCATCCTTTATCCCTTCATGACCACTGGTTCAAAATTTAATGGTCCACGTTTAATATTTTATAAAAAATATTATTATAATAGAGAGAAGGATGGAAAGGAAATGGAGAGAATGATGAGAAAGAAATATTAAATGTGAACCATTAAATCTTAATCGAATGGTCATAAAGGGGATAAAGGATGAGAGCGAGCAGAAAAAGAAAAAGAGAGAAGTCAAGTCCGTCAAGAAATACAAGAAGCCAAACAAAAATGAGTGAAAATGGAATGAATTTCTAAAAATCAATAATAATCAAGGAGGAGATCAGAACACTCAAAGAAAAATAGAAAATCCTTTGGATGAGAGAATGTTGAATATTAAGGCTTTGTTTGGATAGGGAGAAAGATAAGAGAGGAAATTACTGGAGAGGAAAACTTTTGAAACTCGTCAATACCATTTTTTGTTATTATTTTTCAAAAAATTTCCTTATCTCCGTCTTTACTTTTCCTTTCTATTCAAACAAAGGGTTAGAGATATCATATATAATTTTTACATTATCCAATCTTTAATATGAGATCTAGACAACTTAGACATTGAAGAAATTACATAAGATAGTTATTACTTATTTGTAACAAATGTGTCTTGGTTTTCCTAAAATACACTCTTAAATTTGGTTATTAAAAAACAAAACAAAAAAGCCCTCTTGAATCATATGCATTGGAACTAACCTTTCATTTGGAGTCCCTTAATATTATGTGCAATCAATCCCACTAGGTGGAGTCTACTACATATATAAATCACAAGACACTGTGGTGTTCTTTCAACAGCCAAATCATTTGAAAAATTCTTGGACAAAATATTATAAATTTGGGAGGCAAAATTAATTGAAATACTACCTCCGGTCTTTAATATTATATGATCTTGTTTGTAGTTCAACTATACTACAAAAAATTGGATGATTCCATTGTCAAATAGATCGACTGTCAGTCTGTCACTAATCAATTAGCTTGCTCAGTGAGTATAGCGATGGAAGCTAAGTCAGTTTAGAATTAAAATAAACTCTTTATCTAGCTCCTATATATTTAGGACCAGAAGTAATTTTCTCAACTTGGGTCTTCCTGTTTTTTCTTTTCCTCTCAACTCGGCTTGCATATTGAATAAAAGTCAGCACTGTGTTTATCACTACTCTAATTACACTACCAATGAGAAACTGAGCGAGTCATGGAAGGAAGTAGACCGCTATCACATTATTACATTTAACCTAACAATAATTGTGTATTATTGGATGTTTCCAAGAAAATTCATTGGAGATGAGTCTTGTTGGTGCCACATTTAACTTAGAAGGCTGCTTCTCAAATAACTTAAATGCTCGGGTGCCACATTTAACGCGGTATGAAACCAGTGGCGGAGCCAGGATTTAATATTTATGGGTGCACAATTAGTAGTGGGATTTGGAGGTTCGGGGGCAACGACCCCGAATTTTTTTTTTTTTAAGGAGGATAAAAAGTAACCCACTCCTTCGTAAAATTTAGGATAAAAAATGGAGTTCAATTGAAAAGTATTTCCGAAGAAATCAATTTAAACACAACAATATACTCTAATCTCATGGCATACAGATACCCAAATGTTACATAATCAAATTCCAAAGTAACATACAAGAAAAAATTTCTATGCTGTCATATGTGATAGGATATTAATAAGTCAAATACGAAGGAGCAAATGAGAGCTTCTAAAGAAATATGGAATGGAGTTTTCTAAGATTATGCAAGGTGAATTTGAAATGTCTATGATAGGAGAATTAAATTTCTTCTTAGAACTTCGAATCAAACAAAAGAAGAATGAAATATTTATTTCCCAAACTAAATACCTGTGAGCTTCTTAAGAAATATGGAATGAATCATTGCAACATAGGCTAATACTCCTATGAGCTCAACGACTTTTGTAATATCCTAATTTTTACTTTTAGGGTTTATTTATAATTAAGAGTGAAATTATATATGATAAATATATATAATTTATAATCTTTAAAAGTATATAAGAAATGGACTTTTAGGATTTATTTATAATTAAGATTGAAATTATATCTGATAAATGTATATAATTTATAATCTTTAAAAATATACAAAAATGGAAATAGTGGGTATTTTGTTGTAATTTTTTTACCTATGAAAAAAATAAAAGAAAATATATATCTTGATTCTCTTCAACATGAGGAAAAGAATGATGCATGCGAATTACAAAAAGGAGGAAAAGAATGATGCATGCGAATTACAAAAAGGGAAAGATTGATGCAACTACCGGGAATCGAACCTTGGATGGCAGGGTGCAAGAGTGAGTATTTTACCATTGAGCCACTGATGCTTCATAGTGAGAAAGTCCTTCAAAATTTATATGTATTCTAAAACTGTGTCTGCACTTGCAGACACATGCCCCAATGTGGCTCCGCCACTGTATGAAACACACTATTAATATTTGTTTCCACACTAGTTAATCAGCACTTTTCGTAATGAACCGTCAAATTTTAACAAAAAAATATTGGAAAATCTCACTCAGGTCTCAAGGACCAGAAAAAATATCAAAAAAGTCTCAGTGTAGATATCTCTATCAAAAAAGTCCGAATGTATATTTCCCGATCAAAAAAGTCCCTAGGGACCTCAATGATATATAGATTCCAAATATGAACTTACCTTATAAACAAGTGTATGTGACAAGTTATATAGTGGTCATTGTCAAGCCCATCTATGTTAACTAAACCTGCTCTCATTAACAAGTGTATGTCACTATATTGACGAGTCATAAAGTGGCCATTGACAAACTTGTCTATGTTAACTTTTTTTTTTATATTTCGTCTATGTTAACTAAAACAACTTTCATTGACAAATGTATGTGACTATATTGACAAGTTATAGAGCGGTTATTGACAAGCTCATCTATGTCAATGAAGTCCCTAGGAACTTTGTATTATAGAGGAATCTACACGCGGACTGTTTTTGATAAAGAAATCTACACTGAGATTTTTTTTTATAGTTTTTGCGATCCTTGGGACCTAATTGAGATTTTCCCAAAATTCTGGCAACAACGAGAAGTAACAAACATAATTCTGGCAACAACAGAAAAAGAATAACCCAACAAAAACATCTGACACAAGAAACCACACTACTCATGAAAACTAGCCAGCAGATCAGATGCCAATTAAGGGCATTAATTTTTGAGATGAGCGCTCGAGGAAGGCACGTGATAATAAGTTTCGTCAACAGTGGACGAAGCAAAAGCAAAGAATTCCAGAACCCACTTGGTTGTGACAACTTCCCTCAACAGTACCCTCTTTAACACATGTATCATTACAAGAAGCATCGTCCGTACAAAAACCTTGATATGTCTGGCTACGTATTGAACAAAGTCCGTCTGCTTTAACATAATTTTCTGCATATAAATGTACACACACAAGACACAAAAACATCCACATTAACGATAATAATCAAAGCACAAAATGCAAAAATAACATGTTATAGATGTTTGAAATGTAATATGAACCGTTTGCAGAGGAAAGCAAGAGGGCAATGCAGAGGAAGACTGTGAAGGAAGCCATCTTCATGTTTGGTATAAGATTTATCAGACTGACATATGAAAAGGCTCGTTATTTTTCAAGTTTGAGTTGAAGGTGATGCAGAACTACATATATTTATATTGGTAGAAAACGTTATTCTTCGTGAGGTTCGCCTTTTCATTTTTCCTCTTTGGTTTCCACGTACATTTTGGTTTTGGACATCAAGTTACTATTTATGATCTGTTACTTGTCCATATTCTTTTATTTTCCATTGGCATCTTCAAGTTCTGGGATTCTCCATTCCCTCTACTTTTGATGTGGATACACACACAAAATATATAATAATGATGAAATGGGGAGTAGTACTTTAGCTATGTAATTAGATTACCTGATGATTATTGGTTGAAATTGGTTATAAATTAACTACTTGGATTATGTGGCCACGCAACAAAAAGTGGAACTAGTATATATAACAAGCGTTCAACCCAAGGCTGAGTCGATATAGTACTTATATAGACAAGTACTGTGAATTATATATATACACACCAACATTAAGAAATTGATCACCTTGAATAATTAACAACCAAATTCCAACTTTACTATATATCGCTCTATTTCTTTCATGTTGTTGTTGATGATCGATCAAAGGCCCAGTGGTTTTATAAAGTTAAACCTTTAATTTAGAGCTGGATTTCCTTGGTTATATTGACAATTAATGCCACTCACTGCACCTATTGTAACATCCCAAATTTTAGAACAAAGAGTTTTGGAATTAGACTGGGATAAATAGATTGCTAAACGAGTAAGAGTCCAAAGTCTTGAGCTTTTCATGAGGAAAAGCTTAAGATAATTGTTAAAACAAATTTGGACCTTGAAAAAAAAAATCAGGGCAAAATTATGAAATATTATTTGAGGATCTAGATATATATTATGAAGGGATTAATTATGAAAATTTAGCCTAAATAATTATAAAAGCTATTTTTGGAATTTAAGGCTTATTTTTAGGAAAATTCAAGGAGAAGAAATGTGAGATTTACAAAATGGACCAAACAAACAATGAAAGGAGAAATACTTATTATGGGATTATTTTAATTGATGGGCCCCAACCAATAGAATATTCATTCCTAAGTTCCTATACACTCCTTGTAATACCCGGATAATTATTTATCTTAAATATTTTGATAAATAATATCTACTTAAAATAGGAAAGTATATTGTCTCTAATTTTAGGAATTTATTAGCTTATTTTCCTTGGAATTTAAAGAGGCAAAAATCTAATTTTATTTTAGGGAACATAAGTTGCCCTATGATTTTTAGAATAATGCATGAATCATAAATGACCAATGTAAACCCAAAAGTTGTGAGAAAATAATTAATTCAATTTAAGAAAATTTCCAACAATTAGTAGATAATTAAATCTTCATTTATTAGAGATTAAATAACATGTTTAGAGGCACAATTAGGGATGGATGACCCTAATTAGAGACCAGTGGTCAAGATTAACATAAAGATAATTGCTAACTAATTAGGCATGATTAAGAAATGGATAAGATTAAATACATAACATATATATATATATATATATATATATATATATATATATATATATATAATAGGTTTGTCTTTCTATCAAAATACTTTAAATCAATTTGATAAAATTGACCTTAAAATTATATACCTCCAATTCATTCTCCAAGCTTTCCGAGTCTCATAGGTCTATAATCTTCTTCTTTTTTTCTTTTTTGTCCCATTTAGTATATACAGTATTATGTTTATTTTTATATCAAAATAGCCTTAACCAATTCGGTAGGACTTGCTTTAAGACTAAATACTTTCAATTCGCTTTCCAATTAGTCTATGAGAGGCTTTTTAATATATATTTTTATTCATGACTGGCTACACTGTACACATGATATTTCAGTCCAAAATGTTGTTGCATTGATTCTTTAAATAATACTAGTGGTTTGGATAGTGCCGTCCTTGTATACTCTCGAAGTACAATAAATATAAGTGTAGCTTAATTGTTATAATCTTTACATTACATATAAAAATGGATATCAATTAATTAATACATTCTTGTGCGTGCATCTAACTATCTTCTTCAAGTTACTTTACTGGTTTTCCCTTTATTCAAGTAATAAACTTTTTGGTTTTCCCCTTTTGGCCTTGTTCCATGTTTTGTTACTCTTTGTTGCAGGTTAGACCTAACACTCCTCAAAAATATCAGACAATACCATCGGATGTTGATCCGCCTGGTAAAGACTAGTGAGACAATATGCAAAGGATACCTAAGAGGCTGAATTTAAGTCGTAAATATTCTCTACGATTCTAAATATAGAACATAGATAAATAATTTATGGAGATTAAAAAATTTAGTTGAATTAGCTATTTGTAATATATATATATATATACACACACACACGTACGTTGGTTTCTCTAAGATACCACCTTCACTCGTTTGCAATGAAAACTACCCATATGAAAAAAATTTCTTTAATATGTACAATTAATAGAGATAGTTTGGAAAAAAAAAAAAAAAGTCATAAATTGAGGAGACAAATTAAAGTGAATTGGGTATTGCATTTTCAACCAGGAAAAATCTCGCGATTAGCTACTAAATTTAGGATGGAGTGTTTTGTTACTATATGAGTTTTAATGATGAGCATTTTTGTTGTTGTAATGAACCATCAAAATCTAACCAAAATACTCGTATTATGATAAGAAGTATCAACTATCAAACACTGACACTTACTCAAGACAAGTTTTAACTTATCGTTCTTTGGTAGAATAAACGAAAACAAAATTAAAGAAAGAAAGAAATTAAAGAAAAACTTCAAGATGCATGAAACCAAACCACGCTGCTCATGGAACCTAGTTAGCAGAAGATCAGATGCCAAGGACTGCAGCAGTTGTTATTGATATATATAGAAAGAGAGAGGGAAAGAGAGAGGAAGGCTGAAACAGGAATTGTAATAATTCTTGAGAAGTGCACGAGGAAGGCACGTGATGATAAGTTTGCTTTCGTTAACAGTTGATGTAGCAAAAGCAAATAAAGAGAGGAGCACCCTCTTGGTAGTGACAACTTCCCTCAAGAGCACCCAATTTAAGACATGAGTCATTACAAGGACCATCCACGTCACAAGACCCATGAAATGTTGGGTTAAGTCCTCTACAAAGTGCTGCTTCCACACTATTATTCTCTGCATATACAATGACACAAAAATATTCATGCATTATTAACGATAATTAATCAAATGACATTATATATATAAAGAACATGTTATAAATAAATATTTGAAATATATATAATATGAACCGTTAGTAGAGTAAAGCAAGAGGGCAATGCAGAGAAAGACAGTGAAGGAAGTCCTCTTGTAAATGGAGGCAGTCATGTTTGGTAAGAATATTAATCGGTTTTTATATAAATGAAGAAGCTTCTAATTAAATTTTTTTCAAGCTTGATGAATAGGTAATGAAGGACTAGGCATATTTATATCTGTAGAAAAATTTGCCCTTTCCATTTTTGGGATATATTCCTCTTCGGTTTGATCACCAAATAGACGGTAAGTTTCAGATTATGATCTGTTACTTGTCATTGCTTTCTTTTCCCTTGGCATCTTCAAGTTCTGCAAATCTTCATTATTCCCTCTACTTTTGATGTGGATCCACGCAAAATATGTAATTAGATGACCTGATTGGGAAAAAAAATTATTAATAAATTACTTAGATTATGCAGCCACGCAGCAATATAACTAAAAACCATGGATTTGCAGAGTTACAACAGGTTTTCATAAAGCATAAAATTCGTACATACCCAATTAAATATTTAAGAATAGTGTCCAAATTAAAGTATCCACTAGTCTAAAATATTTCACATACATGAAACTTGAAGATGCCACACTAAAGAAAGTGGACAATTCGCAAGGAGCAGAAACACGAGCGTTAATATAAATGCAAGCAATTATGAAGGCGAAGATTACCATGAACACCAACGACACCAGATTTTAGATCCTCTATATACCTTCTCTCTATCCTCAATCTCCTTCCTCTACTTGACTTTAATAGTGTAAAAGGTTGTTGATAATGGTATTAAACCAAGTATATTATTCATTTAACCAACATCGTAAAATAAGCACTCTAATATTCTATATTATTCATTCATTCATTCATTCATTCATTACTGGCAATTCTCTAGTTCTCCCTGTAATACCCTAAAAATCCTACTTATGATAAGTATCATAATTTGGTGAATAATACCTATTGGGAATAGGTGAATATGTGGTGTCAAAAAATTGTAGAATAATTATCGTATTTTCTAGGGAAATTTCTAGTGAAATTTAAGGAAATAAAATGTCAAGATCCCTAAAATGCATTTATGGGTCATAAAATACCCTGAAAATATTATGATAAATCCTAAAAGGCAACTAAATATTTATTAAAAATTAGAAAGTATGTTGTCTCTAATTTAGGGAATTTTTTGGATTATTTTCCCTGAAAAATGATGAGGCGAAGTTAAATATTTTTTTGGGGATCATAATTGACCCCAAGATTTTTAATATAATGCATGGGACATAAAATACCAATGTCAGTGCAATAGTTGTGAGAAAATGATTAATGAGTAAATACCCTTTTGGGTCCCTGAGAAAATGTACGGACGCCTGTTTGGTCCCGGGTAAAAAAAAACTCGTCCCGTCATCCCTGAGAAAGACAAAAACCTCCCACGTTAGTCCTTCCGTCAGTTAGCTCCTAACGGCGTCACTGACGGCAGCTGATGTGTAACGTTAGTTGCCGATGTGGAAGGACAAAACGACGTCGTACCCACTGTGGCCATCTTCCCTCCATTTTGCAACCCACGTGGATGGCACAAAACGATGCGTTCGGCGAGAACAACAAAACCCTTCTCCCTCCATTATTTCCTCCATTTTGCCGACAATTCCGAAGGTGAAGGAAAGCGATTGTGTAGCTCGGGCCGTTCGGGTATTTCGTTTGATTTCTGCGCCGTGAGTGTGATAACTACGGAGTTTTGGCAAGATTGTGTTCAAAAAGAAAAAGAAGACCGTCACAAAGATCCGTTGGAGGTAATATTCTTCTTGTAGTGTATAACCGAAACAAATTTTTAATTCGTGGTCCCAAGTACAATGGCAATGGCGGTGTAGTGGTGCTGTGGTCCCATAGTGTAGTGGTCGACCTTTTTATACCAAAGGTGGTCCTCGTAGAGTTTAGGGTTTAAAATAATTGAAAAGTGTTTCTGAATGTTGGTGGGCCCTGTTTGGTTCCCCCTTTGTTAGGATTGACTGGTTTCAATTATTTTTTCTCGTAAACATCTGGTATTATGGTGTGTTCGTTTGCATTATGCTTTTGGATTAACAGGATTGCTATTATTTGGGTTTTACAGATGGATGGGTATATAGTGATTGTGTATCACTTTGGGGGATTGTTATTGAGGAATGACGATGGGGTCGTGGAGTATATAAATGGCAGAGTTGATGAGTTGGCTGAGGTGGACGCAGACTATATTAACTTAAAGGACCTTGAGTCGAAGCAATGCAGGCCGAAGAAGAAGAAGACTGCTAGACAGAGCAATGACGATAGCAAAGAGGATATTAGTGAGGAGGAAAGCTTGGTTCATGAGGAGGGAGCCAATGAGGAGCAATACAGGCCGAAGAAGAAGAAGACTGCTAGACAGGGCAATGACGAGGTTGGGTGCAGGCCATTCATTGGATTGGATGGTTGTTTCTTGAAGGGATATTATGGAGGGCAGTTATTGAGTGCTGTGGGGGAAGATGCAAACAAGCACTTCTATGTAATTGCCTTTGCTGTGGTTGATAGTGAAACAAAAGACAATTGGAAATGGTTTTTGACCCTACTGGAAGAAGACTTGGGGGACCATGTAGTGTATGGGTGGAATTTTATTTCGGATCAACAAAAGGTATGTACATATTACAGTATTTTTTTTAAAATCCATTTACGGATAACATTGATACAACATTGTTACTTTCTTTTCATATGTGCAGGGTTTGCTTCCAGCATTGAAGGAGGTAATGCCTCGAGCACATCATCGGTTACGTGTGCGGCATGTCCGGAAAAACTTCATGAAGCAATGGAGGGACAAACAACTTAGGGCCCTTCTTTGGGAGTGTGCAAGATGCACAACCATCCCTAAATTTGAGAGAACCATGCGAAGTGAAAGCTTTGAATGAAGCGACACTGAAATACTTGGCAAACATTGAACCTGGAGCATGGGTTAAGGCATATTATAGCCATGGGCCTAAGTGTGACAACATCACCAACAATGTGTCGAGGTGTGGAACTCCAAGATTCGTACTTACCGGCGAAACCCATTTTGTCTATGTGTGAGGAATTGAGATGCTACATAATGAGAAGGATGGCAGCACACAAGCGGGTTTTAGGAACAGTGAGGGGAAGATAGCACCAAAGACAATGAAAAGGTTGGAGAACATAAAAATAGCCAAGATGTCTGGACTCCTACATGGATGGGAATTTGGTGCAAGATATGTATGAAGTGAGTGGTAGGGGTGAAAAGGTTGGGGTGAACTTAACAAACCACACTTGTGCATGCAATTTTTGGCGGTGATAGTCCGCCTTGTGAGCATGCCATTGCTGCAATTGCACATAAGAATGAAGCAAGGCAGAGAACTATGTACACCGGTGGCTCACTATGGATGCCTTGCATGCAACATATGAACACACTCGAATCCAGTCAATTCCCGGGAGTATTGGCCTTCATCGGATGAACCCAAACCAGTACCTCCACCACCGAAAAGACCATCAGGCACCCCAAAAACACAGGAGAAAGGACCCAACTGAAGTGGAGGAAAAAAGTACAACCAAGTTGAAGAGGACACGTTTAGTTAAGTGTTCAAAATGTGGTCAGTTGGGGCATTATGCTAAGACATGTAAGGGACCTGCTGCTCCTCGAAACAAACAAAAATCAGCACCAATGAGCATAAGTATTGAGACAAACATGCATGGAGAGATACCACTCAGCCAAGGAGGCCCTGCTCCAGAGGATTTAGGGCACCAAGGCGAGCTCCATGAAAATGAACTTCTTTGTATTGGATGCAATGAAGTTGGTTGTATTTAAGGCCTTTTTTTGGATGCTCTTTGTTATTGGCCATGTTTAGACATTGTACTTAGGGCAGTATGGTCTTTTTTTGGATGCTCTTTGTTATTGGCCATGTTTAGACATTGTACTTAGGGCAGTATGGTCTTTTTTTGGATGCTCTTTGTTATTGGCCATGTTTAGACATTGTACTTAGGGCAGTATGGTCTTTTTTTGGATGCTCTTTATTATTGGCCATGTTTACAAATTGTAATTAGGCGACTTATGGCCTTTTTTGGTTCTTGTAATTAAGCACACTAAGCGAATGCTCTTCTTCTTCTTTTGTAATACATTTGTTGACATGATGATGATTTGGCCATGTTACAGATTGACATTATATTTCTTACTTGATTATGCAATGTTATGCTTCATTTACGTAATACGGCTTACTTTCTTCATCATCGGTTCTGTTTCACCATGACAAATTGTAGTTCTTGTTTCATTTTTGTTTCACCATGACAGGTTCTTCCTTTTTCTGCCATTATGCACTCTGCTGGACCTGTTTCTACTTTTGGTTACATTTAAGGCATATATTGAAGACATGCATCCAAGATTTTTTTTTGTCATCATGCAGCAAAATGAGTGGGGTTCATGAGGAATTCCAAAACAGAACCAAGTGTGCATCATGCACACAAACAGAACCAAATCATCATCATGCACACATTTTCTTTACAATTTGATCACTACACATTTTCCACCATGACGACTTCTTCTTGAGTGCATGACATGCGATCCGGAATTTCCAATTTCACCATGACAGACTTCTTCCTTTTTTGGCCATTATGCACTCTGTTGGATCTGTTTCTGATTTTGGTAATTTTATGCAGTATCAAGTCACATTTAAGGCATATATTCAAGACATGCATCAAGAGGTTCCTCCCAAATGTAATACCAACTAAAATAAATCAACTATTAGAACCAAATGTAACACAAACAGAACCAAATCATCAACGATAAAGCTACTATTACTTATCATTCATCAAAATGAGTACATACATCAACGATAATTAGTACATGCATCAAGGATTTTTTCTGCATTACCAATCTGAAAAATACGCACATATCGAACTTCCTCATTCTAGCCTACCCCAACATAAATACAAATGGCTCCCACAACTACAATGACAAAGAAACACACTAGCCCACCTACCCAGAGCACGATTTCCTTCTCCACCCTATCAAACTCTTCAACCATCTTCATTGACACTCAATCATCTTTCTTTCTTTGCTCCCTTATCTTCATTCCATGCTCATTCAACTTAACTTGCAATTCATCATTCAGCTTCATCTCCATATAGTTCAACTTGAATTCCACCTCAGCATTATTCAGCTCGAGCTTATTCAGCCTCGAATCTTCCAGTTCCATTGAATCATTACCAAATCACAATACGGCAACTTCTCCTACAACCAAAAAAACAATCTCATTAAAACATTCATACAAGTTATCCACAGAGTGACCTACCTGGAAAATATACAATGCGTGAAGTAAACATAAAGACCTTGAAATTGTGGCATCCGAAGAATGCTCTGTTTGGGTTTCTCTGAGTTTTTGAGGTATACACAACACTTGGCCTCCCACATTTGCACCTTGGAGCAGCTGTCCTTCTTTGACTTCTGGTTCTACTTGAGCTGCTTCCACTTGAGCCACCCATCCCGGAAGAAACATTCATCTTCTCAAACCTAAATCTAACCGGGTTGTCTCCCAACTTTGGCGTAGGAAACCCAATAATGGAGGGAGAAGGGTTTTGTTGTTCTCAGTGAACGCAGTCGTTTTGTGCCATCCACGTGGGTTGCAAAATGGAGGGAAGATGGCCACAGGTAGGTACAACGTCGTTTTGTCCTTCCACATCGCAACTAACGTTACACATCGCATCGCGTCGTGGCGCGTTAGGAGCTAACTGACGGAAGGACTAACGTGGGAGGTTTTTGTCTTTCTCAGGGATGACGGGACGAGTTTTTTTTTTACCCGGGACCAAACAGGCATCCGTACATTTTCTCAGGGACCCAAAAGGGTATTTACTCATGATTAATCCTAAATAAGAAAATTATCAACAATTAGTAGGTGATTAATTAAGTAATTAATGACTAATTGTTTAAGCTTGAATAAGGGAAAATCCAAGGTAAATTATGTAAAACCCTTTAATTAAATGTTTATGGCTAAAATTAACATAAAAGATAATTTCTAATTAATTGGAAAATATTAAGAAAAATGTGTGAGATTAAGTACATGAAAACCCTAAATCCTAAAAGATTATTAATCATAGGATTAAGGCCCTAATTAAGCTTTCTAATTAAATTAGATAAATTAAACAATGGTCAATGGTTAGGATGTAACTTAATAAAGCAAGATCTAAGGTCTACAATTATTCTAGTAATTTTAAAATGCCTAAATCCATGTAATTAGAAATGGACCAATGAGAGAATTTTGTGAATTATATAAGATAATTGAATATATAATATTAATTGATTAAAAAATAATAAAATAATAAAGAAAATAGGGAGTTGTTCGAAAATTTAGGACATGTGAGGGAGAGAGAATTTTGCAAAAATAATATCATGATTTTTATGCAAGTTGTATTATAATAATAATATAAAAAGAGATATTTTGGATAAAAGGCCAACAGGATAAATGAGAACCGACAGCGATTAAATCCTATCTAGAAAACCATGAACTAGGTTTCTAAGATCAGGACATATTATAAACAAGTGTATTTTTATCTTGGAGTGAGTTATCTCCGAAGTAATTTCCGTAACCGACGGCGGTTATCCGAAAATGTTCAACAGGATAGGATATACCCTTAATGGGATCAAAAATTTAGTTAACCTAGATACTTTTAAAGAGGAAGTTTAGATCTTCAGGGCTATGATAAGGAATTTCTGAGATTCTTCAAGATTACGCGTTTAGAACACCGAACAGGGAACTTTATCGGTCGAATACCATAAAGTGAATGGATGACATCATGTGGGTGACATGGGATGACATAAGGGGACGTTTTTTGTGGTGGAGAGAAGAGGAAAATGAGTGATGTTCATAAGGCCACATCTTCTTCATCTTGGCCATTGAGGGAAAGTAAGATCCAAGGGTTGTAATTCTTTGGTTTGTGCTATAAATAGGGGTCATTGCCCTTCATAATTCTTCACCAATTCATGAGCCAATTCGAAAGTTAGAGAGAATGAAGAGCTTGGAGAAAGTAGTAGCGAAGCCCTGGGTAAGTTTTTCGGTACCTAGTCTTAAGTTCTGGTAGTTCTTTCGGTAGTTATAGTAGAAATGCTAGTTTGATCTTTAATCTTCCAAGTTAGTTTAGATATCATGTTTTAAGGTTAAATATGATATACATTTCGAAAATTATGTTGGAGGAAGAGTTATGGCAAAATTTTGGAAGATTAGAGTCAAAGTAGCGAAGCTCTGGCGAAATTCCGCCGATTAGGGGAGTCAGGGGTAAAATGGTAATTTAGGACTAAAGTGTCCGTTATAATGATTGATCATTAATGAATACGTTGTTATCCCTATAGGATATCTGTGATTTCGTTCTGACCAACAGTCGTACCGAGTTCCGTCAACAAAGGTACGTTCGCGTACTGTAACACTAACTCTGATGATTATTGTATGCGTATATGTGCTATGTGTATTATATGTTTGTTGTGGTAGCTGATAGCTCTGTGATATGTATATGTACTGTTGTTATGATTATGTTTGCTGGGTATTGGGATACGCTTGTTAGTGGCCTAGTTGCTGTCAGGATACGCTTGTTAGTGGCCTAGGTGCTGCCAGGGTAACGCTTCAAGGAGGGCCTAGGTGCTGCCAGGGTAACGCTTCAAGGAGGGCCTAGGTGCTGCTAGGGTAAGCTTCAGGGGGGCCTATGTGCAGTCAGGGTACGCTTCAGGGGGCCTATGTGCCGCCGGGATATGCTTGTTGGTATGATATTTGTGGTTTATATGTTGTTAATGTTATGAGTGTCCGTAACATATATATTGTATATATAAACATGAGGTTAACCGTTACCTGAGGTCAGATTGCAATGGACCTCAGCTCTTCACATAGCTTCAGGGTCGGGAGAACCGAGGACCGAGGAGAAGAGTAAGCAACGCTCTTAGGGATCCGGCTGAAGACCATCTTTTGTTGTCACGGCGTGAGGATCGCCAGGGAGACACTTCTGTTGATATTTACTTTAAAAACTCTCGGTTATTGTACCGCTTCTGTAATTAGCCAGACTTACGGCATTTTGAATATATGTATCAGTTACTCAGTTGCTCTGATGCTCTACTCTGATGTTATGATGAAAAAAAAATAGAGTAAATATCCTTTTTGGTCCCTGAAATAATACGCGCTACCCATTTTGGTCCCTGAGTAAAAAAAATGTCATTTTTAGTCCTTAAACAGTAAAAAAAAAAAAAGTCCCTTTTAGTCCTTTTAGTCATTTTTTGTGGGCATTTTAATCCCTCACAAATTCCCAAAAAATCATTTTTAGTCCCTAAAAAGGACCGAAAATGACATTTTTTTTACTCAGGGACCAAAATGGGTAGAGCGTGTTTTTCCAGGGACCCAAAAGGGTATTTACTCAAAAAATTATACTGCTTTTGAAAATGGGATGTTACAGTCCCTCTTTCAAATTATAAAATACTTTTTTGATGAAATGTTTTCATATTTCAAAATATAAGACATTTAAAAAAAAAACAATCAAGCAATTATGATTGTTTCTCAAAAATGTCCTTCATAATTTTTTTTTTTTTTGCTCAAACCTTCATAATTTCACTTTAACAAACAAATGAAGAGAGATAGAGGTTAGTCATAAATCAAGAGTATTAGTGTAATGTTATCACTTTTTTCGGGCAAATCAAGATATCAAATTACCTTTTAACTACTTTAATTGGTCTTTTGGAAATTAATTGAAAATTTTTTATAAGTTTACTACTTTTATTAACAACGCGTGTGCTTGTTAGCTTAATACACACGCGTTGTTAATAGCCGATTCCACATTACTATATGCCTCAAAATCAGTTATTCGTGAATCGTAGCCAGAAAAGCTGAAAACAGTAGACGATCGAGTAGTAAATTAAATGGATAATTTCATGAGAGAGATGGAGGATGATTTTATTGGAGTAGTTGCTCTTAATATTGAAGATGAGCCCCAACTACCAACAAATGCTATTCACTAGGAAATCAATCAACGGAAGAAAAAATTGCAGCCATGGCAGTGATGGTAACTCCACATGCAAAGTAGGCTTTTTAAGACATCAAGTTAGTAAATCAATTGTGGATGATGAATACCAGCCGTAGTTTATCCTTGTTCGCTTAAGCACAGGGCCTCGAATTTCAATCTATCTGAATGCAGAAAATACTTTTATGAGAGTTACCCCGATTGAGTCTGACAATATTTGAATCTGACTAAGATAATATGAAAAAATGGTGGAGGATGAAAGACATTAATTGAATGAGTAATGACTCTCATTTTCCTGCACACATTTGCTTTGCTTGCTTGTAATGACAAATAACTGTAGTAAATGATTTTCAAATTACAGCTCGTGTATGTAACAGCTAAATTGGGAATTGGGAAGGATCTACCATCTGCCCTCAATACCCCAAGAAAGACTAGTCTTTACTTACTGACAAAGTCAACTCCTTGTACCATCACACAAAAATAAATGATCAAAATATGGCATTTAACTTGGAGTGATTGATATATATATATATACACACACATTTACAAAGCAACCTAGTATCCGAAGGCATATTAGACTCCAACTATAATCAGGATTTGAGCCGAATCAGGCCTCGATTGTAGAATAACTTTCCAAAAGGTGTTTTTTAGATTCACTTGAGATTAAATAGAAAGTTAATTATACACTCAATTACTTCCTCCTATATAATATAGGGAACTTTAATTAATTCACGGAAAATAAAAAATGACAATTAACTTATTAAATATGTCATAAATTGATTTATTATTTTTTTCCTTTTTGCCCTTGTTGGAAATGTGTTTAGAAATATAATGAGTGAGCAAAATTAGAAATGAGCATTAATTAAATGGACAACATTGGAAAATGAGCATTAATTATCTTATCAATAACTTATATTTTAAATCAAGTTATTCTTCTACAAGCTCCCTATATTATATATTATAGATTGAAAGGAGTATAAATTTTGGCCCTTTTGTAAACAATTATTGATCCACTCTCTGATGTTGCTTTTTATATCCCTGTATTCTGACAAGAGGGGTATCAATATTACTGGCGCAGCTCTGCATCCAAAATCAAATTTCTTCTTTTTAATTGATCTTCATAAATCTTCATCATCCATACCTTTTGATTTGATTCAAGTTTATTGCCCCAATATATATATATTCACTTCTCCACACTGATTCTAAGAACTTGTTCGTACAGTTTCTAGTTTACTTAATTAGCATCAAAGCCATAGAGATTCTCATCTTTATATATTTATTTTTCATTGAACAAAGTTATCAGTTATCAAAAATGAATTTTCTCATCTAAACATGGATTTGACTAAAACAACTCCCTATAGTTATTTTGTTATCAAGTCTTATGATAAACGCATGTTTGTCATGACATATGAGTTCTTATTAAAGAACTTCGATGGTTATTGTTTTCTCCTTTCAAAGAATTAACAACTGATTACCAATTTACCATTCTTATTTATTATAATCTAGAAAACTAGTCTTAATCACATGAAGAAAGAAGTTTTTCAGTGATCATGACAATAGTAATAAAGACTTGAGCAGCTAGAAAATAGGAAGAATGATTAATATAAATAACCAGATGGACAAATGTCCATCATGTACACTCTTTCTAAACAAAAGTATAATTAGGAAGAAAGGTACATAAGTTACACATTTATTATTTTAACTAGTATTTTGAATCATGTAATTTTCATAATTGTTCTTTATATAATAATAAAAAAAAAGGGAAGGACTCCCATCTTGTAAAGAAAATTTTTGATCCCAAATATAAATGACTTAGAAGGTTATTAAGAACTGTGTCCTTAGCTTTTATTGTTTTCCTCGCCATGATAAGATGGATATATATATCTAGAATCACACTTTAATATTTCAATATTTTCTGTAATGTAATGGCAATCTTAACATTAATATAGGTAAATGACCCCTTAAATGCATGGAGAGGGAATTTTGGAATTCAGTCCATTCAATTTTGGTCTCCTCAACTGATTAGTTTCACTCACTATCTCTGATAATCCTCAACTGAGAAATTGTATTGTGATTTAGGAAGAAGAGAAAATGGAAAATTGAATCATTTTATTCAATCTAAAAATGAACTATACAGAGTCCTTATATAGACCCAAATAAATGATACATACACACACTAACCAGGAATAACAAATTACAATCTGGAAACTACTTTACTAACCGAATCAGTTACACAGAAATAAAGTTAATTATATACACTAATACCCCCCTCAAGCTGGAGAATGGATATTAATCATTCCCAACTTAGCTAAGATTGTACAAAATGAAGAAGGAGGCAAAGCCTTAGTAAAAATATCAGCTAACTGATCCTCAGACTTAATGGGAAGAAGATGAATTAAACCCTGTTGAAGTTTCTCACGAACAATGTGACAATCAATATTCAAGTGCTTTGTACGCTCATGAAAAGTAGGATTTGCAACAATGTGTCGAGCATATTGATTATCACAATATAAAGATACAGGACTAGAAAGAGGTAAACTGAAATCTCTCAATAAATAAGAGAGCCACTGTAATTCACAAGTGGTTGCGCCAATGCACTGTACTCAGCCTCCAAAGATGAAGTAGAAACAGTTGGTTGCTTCTTAGAACGCCAATTAATCAGAGCTTGATCAAGAAAACCACAGAAACCAGTGATAGAACGTCGAGTATCAAGGCAGCCAGCCCAATCTGAATCACTAAAAGCATTAAGTTTATGAGTAGAAGTAGCTGGAAAGAAAAGACCATGACTAGGAGCACCTTTAAGATACCGTAAAACACGATGTAAACAACGTAAATGAACATCAGTAGGTTGCTGAATGAACTGGCTGAGCTGTTGAACAGCAAATGATAGGTCTGGACGAGTGTTAGTAAGATAGAGCAAACGACCCACTAACGTACGATACTCAGAACAGTCAAGTAAAGGAGTACCAAAATCCTTGGAAAGCTTAAGATTACAAGTCATAGGTGTTTTAGAAGATTTACAATCCAAGAATCCAGCATCCAATAACAAGTCTAAAGCAAATTTTCGTTGACATACAGAAATTCCGACAGAGTTTCTAGCAGTCTCCAAACCAAGGAAGTATTTCACATCACCCAAATCCTTAATTTTAAACTGATCACCAAGAAAGGTCTTAATACTGTTAATCTCAGCTAAGTCATTACTACTAAGAATGATATCGCCCACATAAATCAGCAATGTAGTAAAGGAAGAAGTGGTATTTTTAAGAAATAGAGAATGATCATCCTGAGATTGATGGTAACCACAAGAAATAAGAGCCTTAGACAATTTATAATACCATTGTCTACTAGCCTGTTTAAGACCATAGAGAGACCGTTGCAACTTACAGACCTTAGAAGAATGAACAACCAAACCCGGAGGAGGAAGCATATATACTTCTTCATCAAGGTCCCCATGTAAGAAGGCATTATTGACATCCAATTGCTTCAAATGCCAATTGTGAGCAGCTGCAAGTGCAAGTAAGAGACGAACTGTGGTCAATTTAGCAACAGGTGAGAAAGTATCATTATAATCAAGACCCTCAACCTGTGTAAAGCCCTGAGCAACCAGCCGACCCTTATAACGATTAAGAGACCCATCGAGTTATACTTCTTAGCAAATACCCACTTACACCCAATAGGTCGCTTACCAAAAGGAAAATTAGTAATCACCCAGGTATTGTTTTGCTGCAAAGCTGCAAGTTCAGCATGAATAGCATTTCTCCAACCCTCATGTTGAATAGCTTTAGAGTAATTTTTAGGAATATCATCAGTGGAAATAGAACAAATAAAATGATGATATGAAGGAGAACAACGATGATAAGAAAGAACATGAGAAAAAGGGTGATAAATACCTGCCTCCAAAGAATCTAGTAAAACTGATGCACATTGAAGAGCAAAGTGATAATCTTGCAGATAGGTGGGTGGTCGGTGAGAACGAGTAGATCGACGTGGCAAAGGTAAATCAGTAATAGGAGGGGATGGAGGAGAGGGAACAACTGATAAAGGGGAAAGCTCATAAAAATCCAGAGGTGGAGTGGCTTGGGGTGAAGGAATGGAGTCAGTCCAAACAGCAGAATCAGAAGCAGAAAAAGGAAAAACAGATTCATAGAAATAGACATTACGAGATACATGGATCTGCCGAGTGTTCAGATTAAGTGTAACAAAACCTTTAGTACCAGCCTTATAACCAAGAAAAATACATTTATGGGCCCTTGAATCAAGCTTGGTTCTGTTTTGTAAAAGGGTGGAAGAAAAACAGAGGCAACCAAATACTTTTAGCATGCTAAAATCAGGAACCTTTTCAAAAAGCATTTCAAAAAGACTTTTATTCCCCAAAAGAGGAGTAGACAAGTGATTAATGAGATAAATTGCATGTGTGATAGCATAAGATCAAAAAAAATTTGGCAAATGTGGTTGAAAAAGGAGAGCACGAGTAACATTAAGAATATGTTGGTGTTTACGTTCTATTTTGCTATTTTGTTCAGGAGTTTCATTGCATGATGTCTGATGAAGAATACCATGCTTAGCATAAAAGTCAGTCATTTGAAACTCAAACTCTAAACCATTATCAGTGCGAATAATCTGAATAGAAGTATGAAACTGAGTAGACACCAAAGCAACAAATGATTGAATATAAGACCATACTTCAGACTTGGTTTTAAGTAAATAAATCCATGTATATCGCGAGTACAATGGTTAAAAAATACCGATAGCCATGTACAAAAGGTAAATGATAGGGACCCCAAATATCCATATGAACTAATCCAAAAATTTTATTTGATGTACTGGTGCTTACAGGGAATGGGAACTTTCGTTGCTTAGCAAAATGACAAATGTCACAACAATTAAAAGAAGGACTGTAAGACACAACTGGAGACTGTTTATGAATTGAATATTATAAGCATGTTTGGATAAATGGCCTAAACGAAAATGCCACAGATCAAATGAATCAGACTTGGCAGCAGTAGAAACATTACTAACAAGGGAAGAGGTGACCATATCTGCTCGATTCATTATGTATAGCCCTTCAATGACATTAGCTGAACCAATCATCTTCTCTGAAGGTAGGAGATGGATGTGGCAGTGAAGTGGCTGAAAGGAAACAATACAAGACAGAAACGAAGTGAGTTTAAAAACTGAAATCAAATTAAATCTAAAATTCGGGACATACAAAACATCCTGAATAATAAAAGAGGTAGAAAATTGAATTGTGCCACTATATAAAGCCAATACTCGCGTACCATCAGGTAGATTGACAGAAATTGGATGAATTTGCTTATAAGAATGAAATAAAGAAATATTAGAACAAATGTGATCAGTAGCTCCAGAATCAATGATTCAAGAGTCAGAGTATGTAAAAGAAGAGCAGATAAGAGATATACCATTGGTGGATACTTTGTTTACAGAAACAAAGGGTGTAGAAGAATCACTACCAGCTTGAATGAGAGCAATTAGCGTATGATATTGTTCTGGAGTGAAACTGTAGGAAGTGTTAGCAACCTGAGAAGGCTCAGTGAGACTCTGACTAAGAGAATGTTCAGTAGAAACAGCATTAGTGGAATTCCTAAATTTGAAGCCTGGTGGAAAACCATGCTTCTTCTAGCATGTAGCCTCGGTGTGTTTGTATCTTCCACAAAACGTGCACTGCTTAACCGATCCAGAGTAATTCGGTTTAGGAATAGCAGGGGTGGAAGGAATTCCAAGATGTGAACCAGATGACTTTGAAATCAAAGTCGTAGCCTCTGCAACAGGAAACCCGAGCTCTCTCTCTTGTTATTGAACCAAAGCAAACACCCGATTAATTGAAGGCAAAGGGTCGATTAGCATGATTTGAGACTTAACAAGGGAAAACCAATCACTGAGCCCTTTCAAAAACTGGATTACATAATCCTGATCCAAATGCTTCTTATATATATCAAGAACACCACAAGAACAGCAAGGATTACAAGAGCAAGCTACAATCGGTCAAAATGTAAGGAACTCATCCCACAGAATCTTTAAACGCGTGAAATAGTCACTTACAGTTTGATCACCTTGTCGCAAACCTTGAATTTCTTCTTGAAGATCATCAAGACGAAACACGCCGTTCTGAGAAAATTGAGCATGAAGATCGTCCCAAACATCACACGCACGATCAATCCATAAAACACTCTGTCTGATTGAAGAAGAAATCGAACGAGTGAGCCAAGACAAAACCATCATATTACAACGCTCCCATGCTGGATACAATGGCTCCGATGGTTGTGGTACCGGAATCAAGCGATCGATGAAACACAGCTTGTTCTTAGACATCAACGTCATCTTCATAGCGCGTGCCCAAGAATGGTAGTTAGGGCCGGTGAGGATCAGGGAAACAAGAATCAAGGATGGCTTTTCATTTGGATAAAGATAATAAGGATTTGCTATGGAGTGAATCGAATCAGAAGACGACGATGAAGGAACACCGTCAGAGGTCGCAGCAGAAGAACTATTTGTCGCCATTGAAGAAGACCTAAGTTGAGAGAAAAGAGGAAAGTAACTTGCACACGTGATTTGGAAGAGAATAAGCCAAAAAAGCACCGGTCAAAAAGTAATTTGACTGGAAAAAAAACGTACAGGAACCACGTGAAAATCAGGGGAAGAAAGAAGAAATCAAAAAAAAAAAAGAGAAGAAAACAAGATGTCAAAGACTATCCATGATACCATATTGTGATTTAGGAAGAAGAGAAAATGGAAAATTGAATCATTTTATTCAATCTAAAAATGAACTATACAAAGTCCTTATATAGACCCAAATAAATGATACATACACACACTAACCAGGAATAACAAATTACAATCTGGAAACTACTTTACAAACCGAATCAGTTACACAGAAATAAAACTAGTTATATACACTAATAAATACATAAACAAAAAAAGAAGTTTATGGTTGAATACAAAAATTTATGGTTGAATCTTTTGGGACTATTTTTCTAAGCTCCACGTCAAAATGAAAAGCATTTAGAAGTTTGTTCGCTAGAGATGTTCAAAATCAAAATTACTTGGAAGTTTATAATCATAGAATTACCATGAGAGCAACTTTTCTGTTTAATTATCAATATCAAGAATATTCTTCAATGACCTGCAAATGGTTGTTGACGACTTGAAGTTGCACATTAGCTGTGGGGTTTCAGGGCATACATACAATTCAGAAAAGAATTATACACAAGTGGAAAATTACAGAAATAGACTTCTCTTTTCAGGGAATCTCGCAACATGATGCTATATATATATTACTATCGTGTGAATGTCATTCAGAACAATAAGTCTTCTTACAGTTTGGTGTACGTAATGTACATCACAACCCGCACCAAGAAAATCAGGTTGTCACTGTCCTCACAGCATCTATTACAAAGAATGAAAGATTATTCTGCAACACAGAATGATTAGAGCTGCTATACTCAGCTTTCTTTTGGCAACACGAGGCGATCTTGACCTTCGATGAGCTTTGCAGAACGAATAATATCACCAGTTTTTATCTGGGGGAGAATGTCTCTACCAACAGTCGTGTATCTGCACCAAAAAATGATATAAAAAGAAACTGTCATTTATGAAATTGATAATGGATAGTCTAGCAAGACATACAGATTATAACGAAAAGCATACCCGAATACCGAAAATTGTCCTTCATCGAAGGATATGCCTCCCAAGCCAGACTATAAAATAGTAAAAAACAGAAGAGGATGCATAAAATGAAGATATAAGAAATAAATTAATTCAGTCTGGGAAAATGTTATTATAAGCAAGCATAACTAAGTTCATAGAGCTTTCCTAGAACATAACAGGTATCCACTAAAGCCTAGGCATGAATACTAACAAAAATCTTAGTGCAGTTATCACATATGAAAGAATTTGCTTGAGTTTCAATAATGTAATCTTGAGCTTACATTTCGTTTGTCATAAAGATAAAAGAAAAACTGATAAGGTGATGAGTACTCATCAGAATCTTCGCTATGCGCCATGGCAATTGAACCATAAACCGATAGAGGAAGAACCGGCAGTTCTCCATCCTTCCATGACAGGAAAACAGACATAAGAAACAACTTAGAAAAAAGAATTAAGTAGCAGCCAATTTGGTCACAAGTTTTACGATAAAATAAGGCAAACTTACTTGCACAGATAATGTTGTTTTGTAGAGAGGCTCAAATTGTCCAAAGGGCTTCAATTCTAAGGGAACAGTATAAGCAGAGTTCTTATCAAGTCCTTTATCTGAGAGAATGGCTTGGTTGGCACAATTGAGTTTTGTACCATCATATGCTCCATCCATTACCTGATGATGAAATATATAGATAAACTCGGGAGAGGAAGAATTATATAATTTCAAATGAATGATTAAAATAATACAATTCCAAGGAAAAATAGAGATCAGAAATATTATGATAAGCAAAAAAGTTTAGTACATGAGATTTAAAAAGGTTTTAATCAATCCCCTTCAACTATTTTTCCTGCTTAAATATCTGAAAACATTTTATCTATGATCTACCAACTTAAAATTGAACATTAGATTCAAAATCTTGACAATCTTTGACAAAGTTGTCTTTCCAGCCAAAAAGCATCTGATTGCATTATTTACAATAATAGTACTAAAAGTTAAATTTAAACAACAAAGAGAAAAGGGATTGATCATTAAGACTTTCATAAAGCACTGACAATGCAGGTGTTATTTGAATATTATTGATTTAGCTTATGCATCATATATTAGAAATCTAAGAGGGCAAGCAATTAGAGGGGGAAAATATAAAAGATATCTTAAAACATGAATGCTAATAGCAACCAATAGCCAAGCACAGAATTTATGCAACATTTCATTCATATAAAGAGATGTTCAACTACCTTACCAGTTTTGCAAAATTCCCTGCAGTCAGGGGTGCTGAATATCCATCTATTACAACCTGAAAATGCATATTAATTATCCATAGGTAAAACATGGTTAAAAAAAAAGTAATTTACTACTTACTCCAAGCCCATACACACAAAGTCATTTTGGAGGAGGCCTTTCTTTTTGCTAAATGTATTCATTTTGGAGGAGGCTTAGCAAGTCAACAATCCAAGGATGCTTGCAGAGGTCAAAAGTAGGAAGTAAAATGTACCTGGATAGTAGCAGTTTTTCTCTCTTCACCACCAACAGGAGAAAAAACTGAATCATCTCTTTTCTCAATTGTAAACTCAACAGTTCCTCTCCCGGTAAGCCTGCAAGAGATTATGGAGATATTAATTGGTTTTTTTGTCTTTTTATGGTTTTCTTTTATCCCAAACCAAAATGTGTAAACTACAATGCATTGCTATCCAAAATTACATTTATGCCTTTTTCTTCAATCTTCCTCTACGGCTTCAATTAAAAAAGCCACAATGGTAATTGAAAATTAATAAAAATGTCCAAAGTATGCATTTCTGAATCTATTTGACATATAAAAGTTCTAATTGAGATAACAATGAGATAGACGTCACTTACCGTGGATATTGCAAGTATTGCTCAGGTAAAAGAAAAGACAATCCTGGAGCCTGTGAAGATTTCACAAATAGAAATATTGTTTCTTTTTAATCCAAATCAGTTTCATAATTTATATGACTCAAAGTATAGACAGTTGCTATTTATTCCAGGAGACTGTCATATTAATTATGGCTTGCAGTTACCTGTAATAATTCTAGCTCAGCTACAGTATCTAGAGCTGATGCAAGGCTTACAGATACTTTATCAGCATCCTGTGCCTTAATAGATTGAAGGAGAGCTTGCAACCCACCCTACGCAACATAATAAACTTTGATCTCAATCTGGAAGCTTATATACTCTGTAGTAAATCATGTAAACCAATTTTTAGATGATGTTACTCATATAGAATTGTAGAAATTTTCATTGTACTGATCAGGGGATGTGATGATAAGAGAATGAGAAAAGATAGTCAAATCCTGCAATAATAAAAGAACATGATGTTTCTTCCTGATTGCTTTTCCTTAGTTCAGCTCCTGGTTTGGAATATATGATACCTCAAAACTAATTTCTTTAATAACAAACAAGGAAACGATAGAAAAAACAGGGTCATCATTTCCAATTCTAGTTTTCTCATCTATTACTGCATGATTATAGTTAGTTCAACTCAAATCATGACAAACATACCTGATCACAAGGACGTTGTATGAGATATGCAGACAAATACTATTTTTTTTTCTCGTTTATAACAAGAATGATGGCATTTAAAATATCTATAAATTTATCAATATATAGAAGAGATTATAATTGAGAAATTAAAGGTGGGGTCACTTTGTAGAGTACCTTTCCATCAATCAGAGAGGCATGTACCAAAGAACCCTTTTCCCTTAGCTCTGCTGGTACACTTGCTAATATAGAGTCCTTTTCATCTATTGCTGTCTGAGTAAGGAAGGACATAATATAAAATAAATGAACTCATTTATAACACAAAAGGTCAGTATTATAGCATAGACATCAAATGACTAAAATTATTGTCAGATCAGAGATATATAACATGTGAAAGATATTGGGAGATGAAGTCAAAAAAAGCAACTTATACTATAATATTGTTTGTTGAAAATCGTTAATTGGTTATATACTTACATGAATTGAGTTTTTTCATACACCAGGGAGGGGGTTAACCACTTGTTCAATCTTAGTTATGAAGTATGAGGAATATGACTAAAGCCGCCTCTATATCAAGTCTTAAACCCTTGAGCATCTAAATATTCATTAAAGCTCCTACATCTATAAGAACTACTTGTGAATTTTCCAAGAGGCACTGACACCCAAAGATTCGTTTTTCATTAATTTTATTTTTCTCATAATGATGTCGTGGAGATTTAAACATAGAATGATAAGAAAGAGTGGAAGAGAGGAAAGAACAGAGGGAATAAAGGGAAATAGAAGAGAGAAGCTAGAACGGTGTACTGCATATCATTCACATCATAATCTGATTGAATACAATTGACAAGGGTACCTATTTATAGGCCTAAGTCAGAGTCAGGTATGTTACAGCTAATACTTGTTACCTTTTTATTCTATTTCACTAACTAACTAATGAACCGTTATTCTGTTGTTATTATTACATATCATAGGACTTCTCACAAAGTACACACTACACAACATTCATCACTGTACCACGCCTAGTGGCCTAGGTATAAGTAATTTTGCTTTTCTCAGGGTTTGTTAGAGAACTACATCAAAGAAAAAGCACATAACAAGAAAGCAACAAATACCTTCAAAGCTTTCTTCACATTCCCCTCCATTGTCCCATAAGGCTTTCTCTGTGGAATCCTTAACAAGTATGATATATCTTCAAGAGATTCCTAAAAAGGAAGAGGCAAGACAGTCTGCACACTTATCAATTAAACGTTAAGAGAGCCCAAAAATATATTTAATCAGTGACAGCAACCTGGATAGCCTTCATGTTTGTGTTTGCAGGGATAGCCCGCCTAAGAGCAAGTTCCCCTGTTCTGGGGATCTTAGTGTCTGGTGAATATAGAATTGCATTTGCCGGAGATAAAGACCAAGAATCCGAGCCAACCATAGGAAGTGATAATGTGATCTGAACAGAGACAATGATGGCAATGATATTTTTGAGCTGGCTCCTTATCTGACTAATACTTGACAGGTGCACCAGAAAAGGAAAGCTATGTGGATCTGCAAACTCCTGCACAATCAAAACTCTACTTCAAAATGTAGAGAAATCCACAACAAACCATATAGAATAGGTTGTTCTACTGAATTTTCAACATAAAGTAGGGGAGCAGGAATATAAGAATCATATGGCACAGCACATAGAAGATTAAATGACAGAGCTGCCTTCTTTTTATTAGTACATTACTGCTACAGCTTTTACTAATACTAACCACTCTCTCAATAAGAATTAAATGTAATGATGCAAGAGATATAATTTCAACTAAAAAGCACATAACTGTCATGGACTAATGTTAGACTTTTAAGGGGTCATGGACCAATGTCTCAACTAACTTCATATCCATACCTTTTGCCTAACCTTCACTGGACACCCAACACTCACATCATCACCGCATTGTGTCACCAAAACTCGTTCACATTTTATGATGACATTATGATATTCAACCAGAAATCCGTAAGAAAATTATCAAAATGTGTGCACCTAAAGAATCCAAACTAATGGAACCTGATTCCAAAACACTATCGTCACCAGAAAATTTAAAAAAGGAAGTGCATTTGAGTTGAATATAAGCTAACCTTCCCAAGATCTTTCTTTGACAAGCAAATAATTCTGGGGCGACCTGATCTTCCTCGGTCTTCTTCACCCTTCATTGGATTGAAGCTAGATGAGAAATGGGTGGGAAAGAAAGTTCGATGAGGAGCAAAAGAAGTGGTAGAGACATTGACGAAGAGATTGTGGGAGATAATGGAGGAAGATAAAGGAAACGCCATTAAAGGGAAGATGGTAATTGTAGTTGGGTTTTGGCGCGCCTCATCCAGTAAGCCTATCTGGAAGACGCTCGTTCTGCATTACTAGGGGCTTGTTGCCTTGTAGTTGTAGGTAGATTGTGTAAGATGTAATGACGATGATACCCGAGTTTGAGAGGCTAGAAATGCTTATAATGTTGGGGCAATTTTGGAAAGAGAAAAATACGACTTACAACTACAAGAATATTTCTTTTTTCAGATGTTAATGCAATTACAGAAATTAATTAGAAGTAGAATCACAATTGTTATACTTCCAATAGTGTGTATATATTATCATAAATTATAATATATACACACACATATAAAGACACAGAAATGGAATGACTCGTGGAGCTCAACATATATTTTTATAAAAAATATAACAAAATTTATTATTATAAAGTATTAAGGAAGAGACTGTCCGATCGCGTCCGGTTTGTAACGCATTTAAAATTACCAACTTCTTCGGAAAAATTCACTCGATTCCAAATATGTCCATATAAATTCAAACTCATTCCTAGATATTGAGTTAGAATTTATTTTCTCTATATCCAAAAATATGCCTATATGCATTTTTCCCTATTTTGTTTTATTAGGAAAATGCACAAACTACTTCTAATTAACTTAGGAAGAGTTTAACGGAAGATAAAAACCCACTTGATCATTATTTTTCCCTGACTTTGGAAACCCCATTCCTGGATCTCTAGATAGGATCCGTTTCCTATTTCCCATTTTACTATTCACAACTTTTTACTTTAATTAATTATAATATATAATATTATGCAACTTGCAACAAAAATCTTCATTTTTTTTTTATTTTCTGCCCAATTTTTCGTTTTTTTATATAATTATTTTTGATTTAATTATTTAATTAATTATTTAATTAATTAAATAATTATTTTACATAATTTTTATAGAATTTTCCCATTGGTCCATTCTTGCATTTAGGCTCAAAAATACCTAAACTCAACTATTTTTCTCCAAAATTTCCAATTAATTAGTAAATATATTTTTACTAATTTCAAACCATTTTCCACTAATTTTTGAGCTTTACATAATTATTTCATAATTTTCTTTGCTCGAGCTTAAGTAATTAGCTCAATATTACTTAATTACTTTATTATCACTTGTTGATAATTTTCTTACTTAGAACACCTTATTTCCTTTATACTCTTGCATTAACATTTCGTTTCCATGTGTTCGCTTTATTTTAGAATTTGTGAGGGCATTATGGTCATTACCATACTTTTGAGCATTCTTCTTCAATTTCTCCAAGTTTGTAATTTATTAAATTACCAAAATTAGAGATATACTCTCTCTCAAATTTAACACTTATTTCCTTGCCCTTTAGGATTTTTCACAATTTTCCTAAGTTATTTACTCCTCCCGGGGTATTTTGGTCATTTGGCGAGACTTAGTTAAAAGAAAATTATAATGACAAGGGAAATTTTGTCATTTTTTTATCTTACACTAAAATTTGTCAATTTTTTTTTGTTGCCAACTACTAAAATATGTCAATTAGGGCTTCTTAATAATAAGAAGAAAAAATTAAAAAGAACTTTAAAATTGCTAAAAGACAAAAAGATGTTCTGAATATTCATAATACTAAAAAGGTATTAGGACCTGATTGATCCTTTTCAAAATTAAAGAAATGACAAAATTATCTATTGGAGTTTAATTTTCACTTTAATAAAATTAATAGTGAAAACATTATTCAAACTTGTGAAACCTTATCAAATCTTATGAATTCAAATTTGCAACTTATGAAGTTCTTTAAGAAAGTTGTAATTTTTTTTTCGGAACTTGTAAAAACCTTATTTGAATTTGTAAAACCCTTATAAGATCTTCTGAATTTTAATTTACAACTTGAAAAAATTTTATAAGAAATTGTAAAAACCTTATCTAAATTTTTGAAAACCTTTATCAGATCCTGTGAAATCAAGCATTTCTCTCTATTCTTAATTTTAAACTTAGAGAGACAATTATATCATTTTCTTTTAATTTTAAAAAGAACATATCAGATTTAACAGCTTTTTATATTATGAATATTTGAAACATTTTTTTGTCTTTTTTGATATTTTTAAAGTTATTTTAAAGGGATTTTTCCTAATAATTAAATCTTGGTGGGATTTGATAATAATTCCCCTTGTTTATTATAACTTTTATATTTTATATTCAACACATAAGTTTATTATTATAAATTTTGTATTCAATATCAACTCCGTTCAAATTTTATATGAGGATGCATCATTAGTAAAGCTGGGAATCGGGTCGAGTCCATCGGACCAGCCCGTTTATGCCCTGGTCATTTAAGGGTCGGGCCTGTAAATTAAAACTTCTAAATGAAGTTGGCGCTGTAGGGCCAAGGATCTAGACAGGCCGGCCCGTTAGGCTGTTTGAATTTTTTTTTTTGTTTCGTTAACTTAACTTAACCATTTAATTTACTAATTTATATATTTTGTATTTGTTATAGAATTATTTATCAATTTTAATTACAAATACATGATAACTATACTTTAGTTTTATGATTTGGTTTATTATTTGTTGCAAATAAAAAATTATGAATGTATTCATGATGTGAGAGAAGATATTCTTGATATTTTTACCCATGAAACAGAGCCTACTACTCAAAATGAAGCACGATCAAATGTCTTTGAATGATGATAGTGATGAAGAAGATGAAAATTATAGTCATGGTACTCATGTTGCTTAGTGGTAAGATTGTTATGCTTTGTGTGAGTTACTTGTGGATAGTAGTTTACTCTTGATTATGAATTAGTGATTGTGTTTGTTTATTTCATTAAGAGTGTTGTGTAGACATTAATGTTGAAAACATTTATTTGATAAATTAGAACTTAGTTTAATTGTTGTATTTTACTAATTATATTCTTTTGAAAGGAAAAATAATTTTAATTCATAAAAATGTCTTCCGCCCTTATAGGGCTGGCCTTGACCTGCATGCTCTTGGGCCAGATTTTAAAAAAACAAACGTTTTTCTTACCCCGAACATAAAAGGGTCGGCCTTTTTAGGCCCGGGCTGTTTAGGGTGTGCATGGTAACGCTCCCAGAATGTGTTTTTTGTTAATTTCTGTTCCCTGAAACACAAATGGATGAGAAATCTGTTTGGTAAATCCGGTTTTTTTTTTTGTTCTCGGGATGAACCGGTTCAATTTTTGTGCCGGGGAATAGAAAAAAAGCATAAAATTCATGCTTTTCTATTTCTGGGCACAAAATCAGAATTTATTCCTCAACCTACAACCTCTCTTCTTTCTCTCGAAAACCTTTCGCAGTGTCAACTACCCTCCCCACCCCCACCGCCGCCGCCGCCGCCGCCACCGCCACCACCACCACCCCCACCACACCGCCGCCGCCGCCACCACCACCACCCCCACCGCACCACCGCACCGCCACCGCCGCCCCACCTCACCACCACCACAACCGCCGCCGCCACCACCACCCCCCACCGCCACCGCCACCGCCACCACGACCACCACCCCACCGCCACCACCACCTCGCCGACGCCACCGCCGCCGCCCCCACCTCATCGCCACCACCGCCACCACCACGGCCGGCACCGCCGCCGCCACCGCCACCGCCACCTCACCGCCACCGCCACCACCACGACCGCCACCGCCGCCGCCACCGCCACCCCCACCTCACCGCCACCGCCACCACCACGACCGCCACCGCCGCCGCCACCGCCACCCCCACCTCACCGCCACCGCCACCACCACGACCGCCACCGCCGCCGCCACCGCCACCCCCACCTCACCGCCACGCCACCACCACGACCGCCACCGTCGCCGCCACCGCCACCCCCACCTCACCGCCACCGCCACCACCACGACCGCCACCGCCACTACCACCACCGCCACCACCACGACCGTCATCGTCACCGCCACCGCCACCGCCACCACCGCCACCGCCGCCGCCGCCGCCGCCGCCCCCCGCCACCGCCGCCACCACCACCACCGCCACACCGCCACCACCACGACCGCCGCTGCCACCGCCATCGTCGTCGCCGCCGCCACCACCGCCACCACCACATAAATAATTTTTTGAATATAAAAATTACAGAAATAAAAATAAAATGTGTTAACAAACGTAATTCTGATTATCGGAATGAAAAAAAAATTGTGTTAACAAACGTAATTCGATTCTCGGAGTAAAAATAAAATGAGTTAACAAATGTAATTCTGATTCTCAGAACTCTTCCCAGGCACAGAATCAGAAAAAACTGTTCCATCTCAAAAACTGTGCTGGGGAACAGAATGGTTGTCATGCACAGCCTTAAAGACTGACCTTGATTCTCAACTCTAATCATTAGTGAGTTACTTTGATATAATATCTTTCTTTTTTTTTACCTTGGTTCTTATCAAGATGTTAAGAACTTTTCTGAAATTATTTTTAAAATAATTTAATCTAATTGTGAAAAATAAGTTATTACTGTTTTTATTATTAAATTATTAATAATAAAAATTTTAATTGTTAGTGAATTATTAAAAACAACAAAAAATAATAATAAATGTATGAACGGTTGGATGAGAAGTATCATCATGATACCCCGTACACCGTGATGCACTGCATCCTTGAGTTGTGAAACTCCCAACCTCAGCTGCATCGTCGATCTTCGACTCCGTACTCCCAACCTCCGAGCTCCATACTCACTGATCTCAGGGCGCAATTCCATTTCTATGGATCTCTGATTTGCGCTCAGTCTGGATCTAGTATGGCGAACTTCTTAGCTCAGTTCCAGACAATCAAGAATACATCCGATCGCCTTGTCATTGCAGGTAAAACAGAAACAACCCTATTAATTGATTATTTTCAATTCTTTAATCAATGAGGTTCGTTACTTCATTTATTAAGAGTTGATATTTAGTTAAAGATCTGATTTTCTAGCATCAAAGTTCATTTCTATGAAAGGGTGCCAAGGGGGGAAAAAGTGGTTCTGTAGGTGTAGATGTGTATGCTAATCTGAATAATGCATTATTACAATGGTTTTCAGTGGAAGATGTGAGTGACTTGTGGCCCACTATCAAGACTGCATTTGAGGAGCGTTTGCCATTCAAAAGGGCTTTGCTAAATAACAAGACAGGCAATCCTGTTTTTGTTGGGACCTTGCCAGCTGAGTTCATATTAACAACAGAGTCTAGACTTCGTAGCCGGTTCCCTCAGGAGCAATTATTATTTTGGTTTCGAGAGCCATATGCAACTGTTGTACTTGTTACATGTGAGGTAATTAGGAATGCATTGACTGTGTTTATAAACTCTAGAATGAATTTCCAATGCTTCAATAATATCTCATGTTTGATAGGGGCGTGTGATTTGATTTTTATGACGCTTTTGGAGTTTCTGTCATAATGTGCTTCAAATACTTTGTATGGACTCATCATTTATACATAACATAGTTATAGAGTTATTAGTTACTTACGTTGCTGCCTATATTGTTTTTACTTTTAAGCAAATGAAAAGACAAAGAACTTGATCAAATCATAGGTTCCCAAGTAATGTAGCAGCTGACAAGACTGCGATATGAAGTTATCTTCCAAACTTATAAAATGTGTATAATGTTGTGATAAAGTGTCAAACTTTTCATGGTGGCATTGCAGATTCCATTGCTAAAATGACGCCAAAACCACTTTTTAAGAATCCAAAGACTATAATTTTTCTGGTCATAATACCATGCTGAACTTTAGACCTTGTTAAAAATAGCATATCTGTATTGTTAGATTTAGAAGATATTTCTTTTCTTTAGTTGTTTAATTCAGAAATTTTTTGCATGTAGTCCTCTCACTTTTTAGTTTTCAATTTAGTTGGCATTTCTACACGATGACTATTTTAGTTAACTCTCGTTTTCTCTCCCCAGGATCTTGATGAGTTCAAAACCATTCTCAAACCGCGACTGAAATTGATTGTTCAAAATGATGATAGGGAATGGTTTATTGTATTTGTGTCTAAAGCACATCCAAGTAATGATCAAACAAGCAAAATGGCAAAGAAAGTATATGCTAAACTTGAAGCTGATTTCAGTTCCAAGAAGAGGGAAAGGTAAGCTGGCCAAATTGAATTTGAACTGATAAAATTCTTACAATTGCTGCTTATTCTAAATAATATTTTAACTTACAGTTTGAACTTTGAATTGACTGCATTTGGTCAACATAAAAGAATTTTAACAACTGATTGGCTCCATATTGTGATTTCTGTTCTTTTTGTGATGTGGCAATGCAAAAGCAAAAACTGATTGGAAAATTATTTTTTTGTTGGTTTCAGACTTTGAGTTGTCACAGTTAACCAGTTTTCTAACTTAAGATTTGAGTTGTCTGCATTAGTTCAACATAAAAAAAAATTAACAACTGTTGATTTTGTGCTGTAATTTCTGTTTTTGATGCGATACAGCAACAAAAAACGAAAACTGTGGGTGGTTGATTATTTTTAGTGCCTTACCATTGCTTGCTGCATCATGATGCTTTTTTATGATTTTATCTTAAAGGCAAGTGAACAGCCGGTTAATACATTATACTGAACTGAACAGATTTGATATTTTAGTAATACATGATTAGACAAATGGTTCACTGTTGATGGAAAGAGTTGAATGGGCACTTCTTTGATTTGGTTAAAAGGTGCAGCTGTTTAAGTTCAGTAACATCATTTACAAAAGTCCATTTCCTCCCATTTGATGTCAATTGTGCTGATCCAGGTGCTGCAAATATGATATGTATTGTCCTGAGGCAAATTTTTGGGAAGATCTGGAATCAAAGATAATAGAATGCATCAGAAATACACTAGATAGGCGTGTACAGTTTTATGATGATGAGATACGGAAGCTCAGTGAACAGCGTCTTATGCCAGTGTGGAACTTCTGTAATTTTTTCATTTTAAAGGTTGCTCATTTTCTTATGAAGTTGGACTGGAGGATAATAAATGTTTCTTTGTCTTCACTTAAGCATGATTTGACTGTTGAGGTTCCACTGTTACTGCCATTTGTTTTTTAGTTAGTTGAAAGAAGCATTAAGATTCTACCAAGTTTAGAATTCAATTGGCATATTAGAAATACTTAGGGTTTTCAAAGCCCTGTTTTCCTTGTTACTTATTTATATTTTTTCTTTTCCATCATTCTTGGAGTTTATGGTTTCAGTTAACATGTGCTTTCTGTTTCCAGGAAAGCTTAGCTTTTATGTTTGAAATGGCTCACCTTCATGAAGATGCCTTGCGGGAATATGATGAACTAGAACTTTGCTATCTAGAGACAGGTTCCCAATGCCCAGTTTTTAATTTATTTTTCCCCCTGTTGCTTCTGTTGTCTATGTTACAGATATTGGGCTAAACTGAGAAAAGTCTTGTGAATAATGAAAATGGATAAAAGTTTTTTCGACATTGTTGCAGTCAACACCGGGAAGAAAAGGGACTTTGGAGGAGTAGACCAAGGTGATGATCAGGCAGCATTGATGAATCCAGGAAACAAAGCATTGACACAGATTGTTCAAGATGATTCATTCAGGGAATTTGAATTTAGACAGTACCTGTTTGCTTGTCAGGCACAGGTTTGCCCTACCTGATAATCACTCATTTTACCCAGCACAAGTTTGTGAAGCAGAATTTAGTTAACATGTTAATTGTTATAAAGCACTGACACGGTTATTGCAGGCATGTTAGATGCCTTCCTGACATGTCTACAGACATATCAGAACAATATTCCTCTAAAGTATTGATTCAGATATGTGCATAACTTGGCTTGAACTGTGCTAGACACGGCTCAGAGACAGATAATCTCAAAATTGATCCTGTGCAATTTAGCCTTTTATTAAAGTTTCAAATTGAGCAAAAAAGTTCATGCGTCATCATTCTGAACAAGATAGTAATAGGTCTCTTTCAAGTGTAAGTAATGTGGTTATTTCTGTCAAGCCATCTATAAATCTATAAATGAAATAAACCAGTATTATCAAATCGCACAAAAATGTGGTATTTTAATCATTGATCATTAACTGGTAGTTATTCTCTTGTACAGTAGCAAATTTTAGCAATGTACATTTTATTATGGTCTGGCCCTTCAGCTGTTGAGCCAACATTAAGCATTTTAGAGGAATACATCAGAGGATTCACAATTCTCAATATTTAAGCATATTATGGAGAAAGGAATCTTCAATATGAGCTATATTTACTTTCATTTATCTCAAGAGTTCTCTCATAATTAAAAACTATAATTATATTTATTTGAGTTCATTTAACTTTATTTGATTTTTGGTTGAGATTTTTCTTTCCTTTTGTTGAGTTTTTTGGGGTTTATGTTCCCAATCCCATTGTCAAAGCCATGCTTTATCTGGTTTGATCTGACACAAAAGACTATCTTATAATTGAACTTTATGCGTTTACTGCCACTTGCAGCTCTTATTTAAGCTAAACCGCCCTGTTGAGGTTGCATCACGTGGATATTTATTCATAATAAGTTTCTCAAAATCCTTGTCATTGCATGAGGTATTTGTTTTTTAGTCATTCGCATATTTTCTGTTTACTTCTACATTTCTATTATAAATTTTTTTGGCTGTTTTCTCACTCATTTATCCAATTTTGACTTCTGTATAATGTTTCTTCTCAGAGTGTTCTACCCTTTTCTATGAGGGAAGTTTGGGTGATAACTGCTTGCTTGGCTTTAATTGATGCAACCACATCTCATTATGAGGATGGACTTGTGGCACCTGATGTTGAAAAGGAGTTCTATCGCCTCGCTGGAGATCTATATTCACTAGCCAGAGTTAAGGTAGAATCTTTTGTCTTGAAATCTTGATAGAGACTATAGTCATAATCAGTTGGATGGACTGTAAAATGAGGCAATGAGGCTACAAGTCCACTGGCCGAGATCCATCAATAAGCTGATATTGAGCCCTCCCTCATTTTATTTGATAGATGAAGTGTATGTTATGATATATTATTTGTTAACTAAAGATACTTTCTGAATTGTGCATGTTGGCAGTTCATGAGGCTTGCCTATTTAGTTGGGTATGGAAGTGATATAGAAAGAAGTCCTGTCAACAGGTATTATTTTAGAATTGATCTGCTCATTTACAATTTTATCACATTAATGTTTTAAGTTCGTTACATCACCTTGTTGATATTTGTTCCTTTACTTCTATATTGTTTCCTTCTAATAATATTATTTTTATTTTATTCATTAGTAATAATCCCTTTCCACTTGAGCAGTGCATCCCTCAGCTTGCTGCCTTGGCCTAAGCCAGCAGTTTGGCCTTTGCTTCCTCCTAATGCATCATCTGACGTACTTGAGAAAGAAAAGGTACCTCTTAATATTCTATATGACCACATCACAGAAGATTGTACTAACAGACAATCAAATGGACTTTCTTGCATGACTTACTCATAAAATATTAAAATAACGAGGTTGTCAAACTCGGGCACCATGAGATTACCCAAACTTGTTGAGGACTTGTTGACTTGAGAAGTGATTCCGTGCAGTTCTATTTGCTTTAGTACAGAACTTATTAAACTGCATAATGATATGTAAGGTGTAGAGTTAGTATTACTGTTTCTATAGCTGTTATTTCCGTTGGGTTAATTAGGCAGTTAGGTCAGTTGGTTAGTAGTTAGACATTTTGAGGTAGTATTAGTTATAACACTTAGGACCCGTTTGTTGCAAAGAAAGTTCAGGGAGGGAAATGGAAGATCTCAATCTTCCCATGAATTTTGGGTGTTTGTTAGAAAGAAAGTCCAGTCAGCAACTCACTGGAAGTACTCATCTTCCCTTATTTGAGGGAAGATGCTTTCCATCCGAAAATGGAAGGAAAGCTGTCATCTTCCCAGAAAAGTGGTTTTTTGATAGATTTACCCCTGAAATTTAAATTTGGCGGGAAGTTCGAACTTGGCAGTAAAGTTCAAATTTGGCGAGAAAGTTCAAATTTGACGATTTTTTTTTTCCTCACGAGTTCAAACTTAACAATAATATATTTTTTTAAAATATATTTTAGCAAAAAATATTTTTCTTTTTTATTTTGAATTAATTTCTTTTGAGGGTAAAATAGACATTTCCTAATTCTTTACCAACTACCACCTCTTCATTTTCTTCCTACCAAACAACTCAAGCCATCTTCCCTCATCTTTCAAATCTTCCTTTCCTTTCATTTCCCTCCTCTAAAGTTCTTTTCCCTCCCTACCAATTCTTTGTAACAAACGGGTCCTTAGGGCTTAGCTATTGGGCTTTGAGTCTAAGCCTAGTGCTAGACTATATATATGGCTATTAGACTAATGAAGATCATGTATTGTATCAGTTGATGATGAATGAATTTCAGTGAAGAGTGGCAGCAGTTCTGCACTCCCCTCTCCTTGTTTCTCTCAATTTCTTCTAATCTTCTACAACCTCCTTATCAGTGGTATCAAAGCTAGTCATCCTCGGCTCTCCCACTGTCATCTCTGAAATTCTTGAAACAGATCAAAGCCTTTCTTCTCCTTCTTGGCTCAGTTATGATATTCAAGAAACCTCAAATTTATATATATATATAAACAAGACCGGTTGCAATCTTTGGACTCGTTCTCAGACTACCGAAGCAATGTCGAATGATCTGATTGAACGTGTAAGAGCATTGGAGTCGACTATAGCTGACCTCCCGAATACGATTCAAGCGGCCATTACTAATCAAATCGTTGATATTCCAAATGCGATTCAAACAGCCATCACTCACCAGTTTGCAGCCTTCACCGCCGTGCAAGAACGTCGTTGTCAGGTTGAAGATGTTCACAAAAACAATGGGGATCAATTCAAAGGCCCTCATCGCCAACGACAAGGAGCAGAGTACACTCCTCTGACTCGGCAGACCAAAATTGATTTCCACGGTTCCAACGGCAAGACATTGAAGGGTGGTTGTATAGTTGTGAACGTTACTTCGAAGTCGACAACACCCCCAACAATTGGAAAATCCGTTTAGCAAGTGTTAATTTGGATGATAAGGGATATATATGGCACCAGTCACTGATGGACGAAGAACACGGCAAAGCCATTACCTGCACGAGTACAAGAGGGTGATTAAGGCTCGGTTTGGGGCGTCGTCACCGACTCCAACTTCTAAGGAAACGAATTCAGTTGCGGCGCCATCAACGACTACTTCTTCACTATCGACTTTGATTATCAGTTTGCCGGAAGTTTCTGTCCCTTTTCCGCCGTTGAGCTGTCTTTCTTCCTCGCTGTCTCGGTTCGATGCTATTGTCCCAGTTTGTGAATTCTCGCCAATTGAGAGGATTGGAAGTGGCTCAATGAGTAGAATGAGAGAGCCACGGATTTTGGGTTCACAGGGGGAAAGAGAGTACAATGTGACCAGTCAAATCTTGCTACACAGCTGGTGTCTATTATTAATACAAGGAGTCAAGAGTTGACGCAGCAGTCAAAGGATCAGTTTGAAAAGTCCAGTGGCCAGTGGGGTCTGATTTTCTTCCCCTGTCAGAGATATTCTACAGATTCCCTGAATGTTTTAATTTCAGGGGAGTGTTTGGGCTTTTCCTTTGAAGGAAATGGCCCAAGTTTATTGTTGCCATTTGGTTTTGAAGGGTCTGAATATATAAGTGATGGGCTGCTACAAAAATGGCTGTCACTTGTTCAATATTCTCCTACACAAAGCTTGCTGCAAAGTTGGTTCCAGGGCAAGTTAATTGCAATGCTTTATGGAAGAAGTTGTCCACTGAGTAGAAAAGAGAAGAAAGAAAGGAAGGGTGCAGCAGTATTGAAAGCCACATGTGGGAGCAATATATTTTGGGTTCAAGATTCCAAGTCACAGATTTCGGCTATACTAAGAAGTTTTTCAGAGCCAACAGAAGTTTCAAGTTACAAGACTATGTTTTTTTTGCATCAATTCTGTATTTTTGAGGTTTTGTTTTGTGTTTTCTAATCCTTGAGGGCAAGGATGTTTTTGGGAAGGGAGTATTGATATGTAAGGTGTAGAGTTAGTATTACTGTTTCTATAGCTGTTATTTCCGTTGGGTTAATTAGGCAGTTAGGTCAGTTGGTTAGTAGTTAGACATTGTTGAGGTAGTATTAGTTATAACACTTAGGACTTAGCTATTGGGCCTTGAGTCTAAGCCTAGTGCTAGACTATATATATGGCTATTAGACTAATGAAGGTCATGTATTGTATCATTTGATGATGAATGAATTTCAGTGAAGAGTGGCAGCAGTTCTACACTCCCCTCTCCTTGTTTCTCTCAATTTCTTCTAATCTTCTACAACCTCCTTATCACATAACCTGCTACAATATAAGGATGATGAGGTGGCAGATAGTAAAATAGTTAGCTTTCCTTTTCCCCCTTTTTTGAATGCTTAATTAACATTAAAGAGCTTCATCTCTGCATTCTCTGTGGCATATAAGGTGGTTTTTTCTTTTCTTGGTTTTTTTTTTTTTTTTTTTTGGGGGTGGTATCAAGTGTGTGAACCTCTCATTACAACATAAAACGGAGAAGCTGCTTGTTATGGGGAAGGGAAGCAAAAGTATAAAATCAGACCTTACAGTCACACCCTTGAGCGAGGGAAAGCTTTATGTTACCCTCTATAAATTTTAGGAAAAATCACACAAAGGTCCTAATTAAGGAAAAATAATATCAGAAAAATCTCATAGATTGTCAATGACAAGTGAAATATTTACCATTGACAAGTTATAGGACTTTTCCGGTGTTATTTTCTTTTATTGGGACCTTGGTGTTATTGTCTCTAAATTTTGTACTTTATTAGAAAGTGAAAAATGTGACTTATATAATGTTTTGGGCACATGTTTTAAGCATTAAAAACTTGCAAACTATTATTTGAATTTTTCTCATGAGTATTATCCATCATATATCTGATTTGAATACTGTTGCCTTGTTCTCTTCAGTTGATTCTTCAAACAACTCCTAGAGCTAAGCATTTTGGAATCCAGAGGAAGCCCTTGCCTCTTGAACCTACTGTGCTTCTGCGAGAGGCTAACAGGCGTAGGGCTTCTCTTTCAGCTGGAAATATGTTTGAAATGTTTGATGGTCGCCCCAGTACAATTGATGGGTAATTCTATGCTATATTTTGTTCTCCATGCATTTGTTTCAAGTATACTGTTAAAAAAAACTGTTGTTACACCATGGTTTTTATCAATCTGATTTGTATACTGACAGATCAGGTTTAGATGCATCCACAAGGATGTCATCACCACAAAAAGTACGGGCAGGTTCCATGTCACGCACTAATTCTTCGCCAGGAAACTTTGACAGCTCAGTTGACCGGCCTATGAGACTTGCTGAGATTTATATTGCTTCTGAGCATGCTCTGAAGCAAACTATTTCCAACACCGAATTATTGAAATCATTATCATCTCTTGAAGAGTTTGAGGTACTATCATGGGCTTGAAAGATTTTCTTACGCATATTGAAAATCCTTTCAATGGTCTTGTGTTTACAGATTCAACAATTTATACCCACTCCTGTTTGTTTATTTTACTTTCTTCAAAAAGGGGAGAAAGAGAGAGGCAGTTGTGAATATTTCTAATTCTTCTCTATTACCACATAGTTGTGTCTGAACTAACTTTACATGTCTTATACTGGCAGCAAAAATATTTGGAGCTAACTAAAGGTGCAGCTAATAATTATCATCGCTCCTGGTGGAGTAGACATGGAGTTGTCCTTGATGGTGAGATAGCTGCTGTCTCCTTCAAGCGTGGCAATTTTGATCAAGCTGCAAAATCATATGAAAAGGTGTGTGCTCTTTATGCTGGCGAAGGATGGCAGGATTTGTTGGCTGAAGTCCTTCCTAATTTAGCTGAGTGTCAAAAGATACTCAATGATGAAGCTGGCTACTTATCATCTTGTGTGAGGTTACTTTCTCTTGATGGAAGGTTATTTGCAACCAAGGAGCGCGAAGCCTTTCAGTCAGAAGTAGTTAGACTTGCACATAGTGAAATGAAGGACCCTGTACACGTTGATGTATCTTCATTAATTACGTTTTCTGGAAACCCTGGACCTCCATTAGAATTATGTGATGGGGATCCTGGTACCCTTTCTGTGACTGTATGGAGTGGTTTTCCAAATGATATAACTCTTGATTCAATTAGTCTCACATTAATGGCAACATTTAATGCTGATGAAGGCATAAAGGTATTTTTTGTTAGACTCTGTTCTATATGATTTTAGTGCAGCCTGGGCATTTTATTTATTTCCGAGTGTGGATTGTTGAATGAGTTACTTCAATTTTTTTAGGCATTAAAGAGTTCTTCAGCTATTGTTCTACACCCTGGTCCAAATACTATTACCCTGGATTTACCACCACAAAAACCCGGATCATATGTCTTGGGAAATCTTACTGGGCAAGTTGGGCAGTTGAGGCTTAGATCTCATAGTTTCTCCAAAGTTGGTCCTGCAGACAGTGATGATTTTATGAGTTATGAAAAGCCAGCTAAACCCATTTTGAAGGTAGCTTTTCTTCTTGTGATACTCTATCTAAAATTCATAATATCTTCCTGTTTTTTCCATTCAAGATTTCCTTCATTATATTATCAGTCCTGAATATAAATTAATTTTTTATTATTGATATGTACAATGATACATTTTTAAAAGTAGTGCTGGTTATCTAACAATTCCCTGGATCTGTTAATAGGTTTCCAAACCAAGAGCTCTGGTTGATCTTGATGCAGCCTTTTCATCTGCTTTGTTGATTAATGAAAATCAATGGGTTGGAATATTAATTGGACCACTAAATTACTCCCTCAAAGCTGCTGTCTTGCATATCAACACTGGTCCAGGTTTGGAGATTCAAGATTCACATGTCATTGAGATGGAAAGTTATGCTGGTCCATCACAGAATGAAGAAAAGCATGTTCAAGGTGATGGTGCTCAAAAAGGATCTTTAAATCCTGAGAAAAAATTTGAGTATTTGAATCTAGTAGATGGGAAAATAGAGTTTCCAGATTGGGCAAGTGATATTTCTTCTATTCTTTGGGTTCCAATTCGTGCTATCAGTGACGAGCTCAGCCAAGGATCATCTTCAGGTTAAGATAAAGATATAAATTTTGCTTATCAAAAAAAGATAACGATGTATATTTTTATGAATTCATATTTGTTGTGTTTTAGATTAATGATACTGATGCAGTAAACAGTGCTGATGAAACTAATTTTATTACAGTTGCAACTAGGAGGCAGAGCATCGTGGATGGTATGAGAACAATAGCTCTAAAACTTGAGTTTGGAATATCCCACAATCAAATATTTGAAAGGTTCACTTTTGCTAAGATGTTTATGTTTTATTTCATACAATCAGATATAATGCAAGCTATATATCTGACTGGCTTTTGATTCCTTTTCTTTTTCTGCTATTGCTTACCAAATTATTTATTGCCTTAACATCCAGGACTTTGGCAGTTCACTTTACAGATCCTTTCTATGTGACAACACGTGTTACAGATAAATGTCATGATGGTACCCTGCTTCTGCAGGTTTGGATCTCTCATTTTCATAGATACTCTTATTTATTTGCATTTGGTTGTCAAATGGAAACTATGTACCGTAGCATCTAAGTTGACTTGCAATTTCTACTTGAATTTAAAAAAAAAAAAAAAAATCATAGATAATCTATCAGTAGAAATGTGCTATGATTTTGATTTGTTGTAAAGTTCACATCATTTTGATATGACTTATAGGTTGCACTACACTCAGAAGTAAAGGCTACGTTGACCATATGTGATGCTTGGCTTGATCTTCAAGATGGATTTGTTCATACCAACGGTGGCACTCCTAGTTTAAGCTTCTTTCCATTAGTTATATCTCCTTCTTCCAAAGCAGGAATTTTATTCAGCATATGCCTTGGCAAGGAAAATGCAGAAGGTAATTTTATTTTGCCACTTATCAGTGGGATGATGTTTGTATTAATTTTGGGTATATTACAGTCACGATAACAAATTGGACTGCTGTCCTTTATACAACCAGGGAGGAAGATAAAGTGTTGGGGGGGGGGGGGTAAGTGAGATGGTGACTAGGTGTCCTTGATGCAAAATAAGTGCCACTTAAGCATAACAAATTGCCATGTGTCACACCAACTCATACTTTACCAAAGTCAGTTAATGGAATTGGCCTCTAGAATTTATTTGGATCATCTTTTAAACTAATAAATTTATTTGAAACAAAAAATACTTTAGCGTTATGGAACATTAAATATACTTTTAGGACCAGAATAGGCTTTAGAACAAAAAATAAATTTATTTGAAACAAAAAATACTTTAGCGGTATGGTACACAATTAACTGGATTATTACATAACTGAAAAATTAATTCTATAATTTTCAACAGATTTGGTAAGTCATTGATTGATTGACTTATTTTAGTTCGGGTTCAGTAACTTGATGCATGTTACAGCTGCCAATAACTCAGTTGATATGTAAGCTCTTGTAGTTACAAACCGGGATGTGCTAGAAAAGCTCAGTCCTTGCGTTTTAAACCTGCCAAATCATAATTGCCTGTTCTGTATAATTCATTAGATGATTTGTTTATTCAAATATGACATAATCTCTATTTGCAGGAGCAGCTCAGGAGAAACCAGAAAGCATTTTAAACATCAAATATGGAATTTCTGGTGATAGGGCCGTTGGTGCCCACCAACCTGTCTTGGATGAATCTTCGGGAGCCCACAGTTCTCAGGACTTGATTTTCAGAAGTGCAATTACTTTGCAGAGGCCTGTGCTCAACCCCTGTCTTGCTCTTGGTTTTCTCCCTCTCCCTTCAAATGGCCTCAGGGTTGGGCAACTAATTACTATGAAATGGAGGGTTGAAAGATTAAAAGAGTTGGATGAAATTGAAGCTTCCAAACACAATGTAAGTCCCAATAAAGAGAACAATATTTGCTGTTTCTTTACCTTTTCCTTCGTTTCTTAGATCTTTGAGGAGTAGAGTTTATCTGCTATTCTGGCTTTTGAACTTTAAACTTGATCTTATTTATATGCACTTTTCACACATGAAAGTGAAGACGGAGTGTTTTCCATCTCACCATTTAGGTATTAACTGTATAATCCTTCTCAACCAAACTTAAGTTTTTGTTTGTTTCAAATTGTCTTCAAGGGATTCTGGGAACCGATCAAGGAATGGAAGAAAATTAATTATATTTGAATTTTCCATTATTAATGAAGCTATTGAACGTAGACTTTTTGGTTAACAATTTATCAAAAGATTTGGTTGTTAATAGGGTACAATAGCACCATGTAATTCATTCACCTCACCTAGTGAGATAAGGCTTGTTGTGTTGTAACAAAACAAGTGGAAGAAATAAAATTAGGAACTGACAAGCATACTAAACTGTGTGAAAAGAATTTGATGTTGATTATTATTTTGACATGGCAGCTGAATTTGGGACCCGCTACCCAAACCTCTTCAATCTTCGATCTGATTCAGTTGCCTATGCATTTGCTCATTTACTAATTCCTCCCTCAAGTTTTCAATCCTCCAATCTAATAGAAAAGTTTAAATATATGTGCTTTATCCTGGGTCATACTTACAAGTAATTTATGGTTCTCGGCCACTTTCCTTTGAGGCAGGAGAGCATTTGGCTGTAATTTTCTGCTTTCTCCTGACACTAGTTTTTTCAACTTATTGGAAACAGGGCGAGGTGCTATATGAGGTGAATGCCAATTCTGAGAGTTGGATGATAGCTGGGAGGAAAATAGGGCATGTTTCTCTCTCCCCAGAACAAGGTAATGAAGCTTATAGAGTTATTTTGCAGAAGCCAGTAGTTGCAGGAATGACTTGCTCTGTGCTAAGCTTTATTAATAATTCATTATTACATAATGATAGGTTCAAGGATCACTATATCAGTATTATGTATGCCACTGGTGGCTGGTTATGTCCGTCCTCCTCAACTTGGGCTGCCAGATGTTGACCAAACAAATATAAGCTGCAAACCGGCCGGGCCACATCTGGTCTGTGTGTTGCCTCCCGTGCTAAGCTCATCCTTCTGTATTCCAGTTAATTCTTCGGCTTAGCAATAGTTTTGTTCGAGGTTGGTTGAGGTTTTTTTCCCCCATCGAACTGAGAGAATCTTGTACTTTGATTTTTATTTATTACATCGGGAGGTGTTTTCATTGTTTTATGTAACCCTTTTACACTTAAAAAGTCTCCATGGTTGTATTTGGTTTGCTTAGGGCTTGTAGGCAGTGTTAGGGTCGACCCTCGTCCATGTACAGTTCAATTTAGTGCTCTTGTATCATAGATATGCACACAGTAACATTCTTTTGTCTGGTGTAAAAGGATTGTAGCAATCATGAATATTGAGGGGGGGAAAATAGAAATTTTGTGTGACTCTGAACAAGAGCTACCAATTGATGAACATATTGAATTATGAGCAGTTAGATTCAATTCCATTTTATTATCAGGGTCTTTTTGTTTATTTTACAAGTTTTTATCCTTTGCAAACAGTTGATGTTGTGGAAGTTTTGTTTAATTTTTTTTTTTTTAAGCAGACATCTTTCTATTAGAAGCAATCATATTCGAGACACTGTCAGCACTAAGTGTGGGCACTTCTCCCAGCAAGAATTTAAATATTGGTTCGTCACGTTGTGTGGGAATAGCCCCTTCCATTAAATTTAACCTCTTTTGGTAGTTTTGTTTAATTTGAATGTGAAGCTTCCATCACATATTTTGGAAATGATCATCTTTTTATAAATTTGCTTCAAGTGATGGATTCTTTTTGTTTGATTCCAATGTGAAGTCGTGTTTACTAAAATTCATATTGTTTTTGTTTTAAATTTGCCAATATAACTATAAATTTTAAATTTTTCTTTATTACAATCATGCATCGCACAAAAGCACATACAGTGTTGATGGGGAACAAAAGGATCTAGTGGCATGGAAACAAGTATACTGCGAATATCTCACGATTTTCAGAGGGACATTGTGAATTTGATAAAAGTTACATTAAAAATATAATTGTCTCAGCAAGGGAAAATTTTGTATTATTTATTTATTAATTCGTTCCAAATGCTATATCCATTCTTGGGGAGAAATGCTGGTCAAAAATTAGAAAAGGTCCCACCGAGACTTGAACTCGGGTTACTGGATTCAGAGTCCAATGTCCTGACCACTAGACCATGGGACCATGTTGATTCTAAATTGACATTTGTCTAAATATTACTATATGTTACTTTGGGCATGGGCTTACTTACGTTATTAAAACTTATATTCAGTAATCAAAGTAAAATACTTATATATGCAAAACATCCTGCCTAATCAGATAATGATTTTTATATATATATAAATTATATAATTCCTCTCTGCTCACTTCTATTTCACGGTGTGTTTTTACGTGATGACTTCTTATTTTTAATAGATTTGAGATATATTTTGATATATTTGAGAAAATATTATTACTAATTTAAAGATATTTTATTGAGATTTTAAGAGAAATCAATCTGAATGCAATTTAAAATAAGAGTTTGAGTTTAGGAAATAAATATATTATTATTATTATTATTATTATTATTATTATTATATAATATTGCTTCTTATTAGTAACAGCACAGCCATGCACTAAAAATCACATTTAGAATATTGTTTCAATTGAATGGAAGGGGGCCCACAAATTGAATTGGAAGAAGACATAATATAAAGAAAAGAAGCAGCCAAAAATTAGAGATGGGAATTAGGGAGGCGCCTCCAGATCGTTCATATATATACTAATCAATGCAATATCAATCAAAAAATTCAACATTGTCATCAAATACTATTAAAAAAATCTCATTTTATTAATCCTCAAGCTAACATTATTCTTCGTTCAAAATCTTTGCCTCCGGTTAGCCAGGGAAAAAAAATTAAAGAAATAAAAAAAGTTCTCATCCTTTACGTTTTTACGTTTTAACGCGCCGTTTTTACGTTTTTACGTTGTAAATCAGCATTTTTACCGTTTTTACCCAGTTTACGTTTTTTGCTCAAACGAAACGCGTTTTGCTCAAAATAAAATGTAAAAACGCCGTTTTTACGTTTTAAAACGCGTTTTTGACTACCATGATCCTGACTCAAAGAATGCTTATAGAAATACCTACCAATAAAATTCTCATATCGACAATAATATTTGAATTTACAACCTCATAAGTTACAAGTCAACCTCTTATCAACTTTTTTATTGGTTAGGTGGTGATTCTATAGCCTAGCTACCTAATTAAGAGGTTTTTTTTTTTTAAAGACGTTAGTTGCCTTTTTAAGTTTCCTACATAGGTTCACAATGGATAATAATCGTGGTGATTATTAAATGTTGAATGGCACCTCATCCAATCCAAATAAATGCAATGATCAATATGAATCTTCCCATTCAGATGTGGAATTACTTGATTGGACCATCTTGCAATCTTCTAACCGTTCCTAATTCATCATTAATAATTATGAAATACAAAGCTTCATTGCCTTGTTTTTACTAGGGGGAAAAATCACAGTAAATTTTAGCATAAAAAGAAAAGTCATTGGGTCTCAATCTCATTGATAATATGATCCTCCGTCAGGTCTTAAATAAACAAGCTAATTAGGTGGTTTGTTTTAGTGTAAAACTTCACTCTCTTTTTTTGTTTTTGTTTTTGTTTTATATCTGTTGATATATAAACTATATTGATAATACTACATTGTAATTGATTAAAAGGAAGAGCATAGCTTTTGGAGAGCTGCCTCCAATTAAATATGATAACGTTTGAATTTGATCCAATCAGATAGTCATATAAAAAAAACGAACATTTTAGGAAAATTAGCAACCATCAACTAACTTGTATAATTTTTTTTAATGTGTAAATTAGTTAACTAACATTTATATTTAAGACTGAAAGGAATAATTGTCTAACGAGTTTCATCTACTATATCCTCCCCTATTCCTATCTATTTTTGTCAAAAACTAGCGTAAATACGTAAAACCGTACATTTTTTACATTTTTACTAGAGTCATACGTGTTAAAACGCAAGCAAAACCAGTCCTCAGTAAAAACGGGTAAAAATGCTGCATGAAAACGGAAAAAACGTTCACCATTTATACTTAAACAAAAAATAAAATAAAAAACCCTATTTTCATTTCCCCCAAATCAAAAAAATTATGAATGATGTTATTTTTGTGATGGTCAATTCAAGATTGGGCAAAAAAAAAAGGAAGCTCAAAACTCTCATGCATATAATTTTGATGATTGTCCATCCGGTGATGATTGGATAGTGAAAAATAAAGAAGATTGGGAAGATGTAGACAACTTAGATATTGATGTCCATGATGAGAAAAGCTTGATTGAAGTTGAAGTGAATGAACCTATAAATGGTCATGATTTGGACATTTCAAGTTTTGCAAATAAACATGTTATAAGAGCAAGAGAAAATGACACTGAGGACATACAACTAATATAAGATGATGTGTTTGATTTGAATTAATTGATATAATTGTTAAATTTTATTCTTTTGATGTTTTTGAACTTGGTTATAGGAGTTGTTAAACTATTTGTGTTTTTGAACTTATGTTTTATATAGTTATGTGACTTATATCTGTTAAATATAAAATTGTTCGTTGAATTTTGAGTAGTGATTTATATTTTTTACATATATATATACATATATATATATATATACATATATATATATATATATATACATATATATATACATACATATATATATATATATATATATATATATATATATATATATAAAAATTTGTATTGTGACATTAAATAGTAGAAATTTTATGTTTCGTATTGTTTCTACTATTTATGTTTTTACCACACCCTTTTATTTCTACGTAGAAATTCGATTTTGACAATATTGGTCTTATCTACTACCAGGACTCATTACTGAATTTTAAAATTAATTAAAAGTATAGCATGTATTAAAAAAAAAAAAATTGAAGCTTGCACTACTTTGGATGGCATAGAATGAGTGCTACGACTTAACTATGAATTTTGTTACATAAAAGAATCAGAGAGACTTGCCAACTAAACTATGCTTCCTTTTTCTAAATATAGAAGTGTCTTGAAGCCTTTGCCTGAATCATCACATTCATTCAGATGCAAAGCAAAAGCATTTAGTAATTTCAAAACACTTTTCATTCAAGAGTGGCGTTCTACACTTCAACCCCAATTGAATACTGCATTTATGAACTTGTTTCAACAATCACATCGCAAGCTGGTACGAAACCACACACCAACACTAACACATCTTGTATCTTCAACCCCAAAACGTAATCAAGTACATGATTTAACCCCCACAAGTCTTAAATATCACAGAGTTATTAACTTAATCTTCATGAACAAAATCTCTCTGCCACTTAACACCAACCAACCATTTGAGCAATGAAGAAGAGTCAGAGCAGCAACAAACTCATTGAAACACAGTTGAAGTTGATCACTCTCAAAATTCAAAGACAGTGAAGAAGAGTCAGAGCAGCAACAAACTCATTGAAACACAGTTGAAGTTTCACTCTCAAAATTCAAAGACAGTGACCCCTCAACACATTACCCTACGTACTAACATGTCTTTTCGTCTCTCTTCCTCCACACACTTGCACTGTGCTCCAAACAAATATCACCTTTCTTTTTCTTTTTCTTGTTAGTATTGATATTAGGTTTCGTCTTTAATTATAGTGCGACCTCACATGCAGATAAGTGAACAGTTTCCAGGGCCAAAGATTGAGTGTTTGATAGCGACGCACTCTTGTTACTTCTTGGTTTTAATGCTATCCACCACGCACTTACTTTCAAAATTTCACTCACCATCCGGAGATTAAAAAAAAAAACACAAGGTTTGAAGCCACACAAATTAGATGAACCACAAAAATCTAAATACAGGCATATTCACTATAAGTACTTTTGTATTTTTGCATATGTTTTTTTGGGAAAATCATTTTCAGAGCCCTTTTAACACTAACAATTCTAAAAAAGGCCCCAAGATTCTGATAATCCCAAAAAAGAACCTAGGGCCTTTTTTGGGTTTTTCAGAATCTTGGATGGGTTGTTAATGGGGCTGATATAGTTGTTAACGGAGTACTGATATAATTGTTAAATGTATTGATTTAGTTGTTAATTGGTGCTTATAATAAAGAGCAGAGGTAGTAGTTTGTAAACTAAAATTTGGAGGTCTTAACTAGTCTTAAACATAGCTTTGAAAATGTAATATAAATATAAAAGAAATTACTTCTACTCCCTCCGATCCTAATTATAGGAACTATTTACCATAATTTGGAAAGATTAAGAAGAGAAGTTAAAGTAGTTAATTATAATCATTTTCCGAAAATACCCCTGCTGAAAATTAAAAATTACATCAAGGTAAAATTAAAAGAGAAACTAATGGGTAAAACCCAAAACCAGGCACTTTTTATCATTCGTCAAGCTTTTGGGTATGAAGCTGAGCCCCTTTACTTTATGGTGACCTATACCCTTTTTTTAATTATAAAAAAAAAAACAGTATAATTGAGGTGTAAATGAGATTAATGAGTTACAAATATTATTTACTTTATAAAATATATAGACGTATTATTAAATTATTATTGAGAAAGTACCTATAAAGATATTTTAGGACAAAATTGACAAAAGTTAAAACTTAGTCTTATAATTATGACCAAAATCAATTTCAAAATGTTCCTTATAATTACGAGATAGGAGGGAGTACCATGTTTTTTTACCCATCAAACCTTGTTTAGATTAGATCATCTCAACGTTAATCCAAACTACTTCAAAATTCAATCTAGAAAATTGAATTTAGCAAGAACAATTTATCAAACTCCCACCAACATATCGGGGAAAAAACAATTTTGAGGACTAATACCAAGCTATCAAAGCTGAAAAAAACTGGATACACATGACATGTAAACATTTACCAGTACAATAGTAAAACTATGAAAAGAGAAACTCTGAGAAAACAGCAAACAAATTTCATTTATAAGTTCTTCATGCTTCTACGTATTTTTCAGTTCTATACAAAAATCAGGCATCAGTGAGTAAGTGCTACTATGAGGTTGATGATGATCATATCATTACAGTAATATTAACTGCTTTTTTTCCTATTTAAATATTTGATTTCCCAATAAAACCCCTGGTTCGACTTAGCCTCCCCAGACACCCAAAAGAAAAGAAAAACTCATTATTATATTTAGAATTACTAGATTTTTTTTTCCTATAGCTATATCTAATTGCGATAAAGTTATTGTCTTGGATGAGAACCGCCAATTCAAGACGTACATCTATCTCACACCATCAAAGCTGCCACGTCATCAAAGTTTCCAGTCTAGGCGGACCTCCGGCGGGCCAACGACGTGCTGACTAGGCTTCCGGAAGGAGACGATGTGGCTGCTTACCATGAACGCCAACACGCGCTCCGACACCCTTATGTCATCCATCTTCAACTCCTGCAGCCTCCTGACGTACTCCGGCACATGTAGCAGGTCCCACACCACTCCCACGCCTCCCGGCTTCATCACCCTCACCACCTCCCCCACCGCCCTCATCCTCTCCGCCGCCGCCTCCACACTCCGGTGACCGTACTCCTTGCCGACGGTGTGCACAAACACCCCGGACACCACCACGTCGAAGTAGTCGTCGGGAAACGGTAGCCTCCTCGCGTCTCCTTCTCTGCACGTCACGTACTCTCCCACTCCCTCCATCTTCGCGTTCCGTAACGTTGATAGTGCGGTCCTTTTCGATCGGTCCAGACCCACAACCCGACCCGAACTCCCTTCTTTCTTGAGCTGCGTCGCAACGGCGTTCAGGAGGATGCCGTGGCCACAGCAGCCGAGGTCAAGTGCGAGCTTCACCGACGACCAGTCACTGACGGCGGAGACAATACGTTGGGCCATGTCATACTGGAGGGGGACAGAGGAGTGGAAATAGTTTGCGGCGGCGAAGAAGAGGCAGAGGGCGGACAGTGCGGTGACGGAGCCAGTGAAGCCGGCAACGAATCGAGCGGAGCCGCTTGGCACGGCGGTGATGGAGAGTAATTGCTCGAAGAAGGCACATATAGGGTTGAAGTACTGGAGGTAAAGTATAGAAAGGATTGAGAAGAGAAATGCTTGACATAAGAGGAAGATTAGGGTCTGCCACTGGTCCATTCCGTAGATCGCGTAGATCTGTGTCCAGACACTACTCGTTGATTTTCCCATTGATTTTCTCTTAAACTAGAGATTCTTTCACCTTTAATCTCTCATTAGTAATCGATTTTGCAGGCAAAATTTCCGGATGCTCTGTGATTACTCAGTGCGGGACTGAATGGAAACTCTGCAATTCACAGAAGCTGTGTTAGTAAACGATGTGCAACAAGTTTCTTCATAAATTAGGAGATTTTTTTGGATGTCAGCCACAAAATTACCGGTTTGGTACTGAGGTAAAGTTAATGTAATAAAAGAAAGTATGGAAACTCTTCGATTTAAAGAAGTTCTCTTCATCGGAGAGGTTTTTCCGGCGCCAAATTAAGAAATTCAGGCCTCCGTTTTCCAACAAATGAACTCAAGTACAAAAACCACAAGAGACTCGTACAAATGCAATGGGAAGACCTAATCAAATCAATTCAGGATTCCCCTTCAACTATTCTCACAAACCAAACAGAGCAAAACAATTGGTTTTCTCTGTTTTTTTCCCTGTAAGAACAGTAAAACCAATAGCAAGTACTGGTACACTGAAAAGGGGTATTAAATAGTGCCAGTTACAGTTACGAGGCTGGGATTTGTACAGAGAATATATCAAATGATTCATTTCAGATCCATAAGCTGCAGAAGAAGAGAGGACATTATCACTGCTAAGCGTTACTATTACGGTATTACCCAAATGAAGTCACCAACAAACTCAGACAAACTCAGAAGGTGAAAGAACAACACCAGACGAGATTCTCACCATCATATTATTATTATTATTATTCACCACGCGCGTGTCAGAAAAGGTACCCAAAAAGAGAAAGAAAAAAAAGAAGACGAAGAGACGATACCATTGCCTGAGAGAACGCGATTTGATTTGAGTCGTCGTTTAGCGTCAGGAATGCGAAAGAGAAGCCGAAAGAGCTCAGAAATTCGGGAAACACAATCCTTATTACGCTGCCATTGATCACTCTGAGACAAACATGCACGAATTCCGAGGGAAGCAGAGAGAGGAAGAGGAAGAAGAAGAGAGTGAGAGGGGATTTGGTTTGGTGCGGGCGTCCTCGTATATATAGTGGGTCACGGCGGAGGAAGGTGAAGACCTCAAGGCCGGTTTTACTGGTTCACCGGCTTACCAGGTCACTAGTATTTTTTATGGCAACTTAATCTCCGCAATAGATGGTAGTCTTTGTTAGACATATTTTGGAAATTTATTTTTATCCTAAATTTTTCAATACTTTATTAATTTACTCATATTTGCTTCATCAACAATAATAACAAATGAGAAAGAATGAAGGAATTAAGAAAGATTATTAGAATTTTTAGAAAATATATGTCATATTAACTAACTTAACTAACTTATTTAATTTAGTAAAGTTAGATAAATATGTCTTATATTAAGTACCGAAAAGAGTACAAAAAATACTTGTGTTGATCTTAGTCATAAATTTAAGACAAAATTTTTATATTTATCAATATTTTTTTAATTTATTCTTATTAATGCTCTCTAAAAAATAATCAAATCAGGAGGAAGAATAAAGGAATTAAAAAAGATAGTTAAAATGTTTTAAGAATTAGGAATAGGATATTGTCACTACCAATTTTATGTCACTACCACTTTTTCACCGTTAGATCAGAATCTCAATAGGAAAGAGAAATGATAAAGGTTAATGAGATTCTGATCTAACGGTGAAAAAGTGATAGTGACTTGGTAGTGACATAAAATTGGTAGTGACAATATCCTATCTCTAAGAATTATACCTCAAATTAATTAACTCAACTAACTTCTTATTCTAATTTTTTTAATATAATCAAATTAGATAAATGATTTTTTTTTTTTTTTGCCCCAATAAATAAATGAATCTTTACGGGTGAGTCATTGTCAAAGGGTTTGATGGTTGTTCTTCGTAACGTAGTGATGGACCATCCTCTTTTGCTAAATATTTAAATCTCCAATATAAGGAAATTTTCTACTTTCGAGGCATTCAACTATTTCTTTTTTTTTTGCTCAAACGGAATTGCATATATTACCAACTATCATCATAACAAAGTCACCAAGCAATACAATGAAACCAGAATTACCACCTAACAGACACTGGAAACACAAGGTCCCGAGCAACACCTACCAAATACATAATAATAACTAGAGAAAGGAAATAGACTACCAAATAAATTACATCCCATCATTAGTAGAACAAGAGCGAGGATCCTCATCCACCACAATATCGGCCTCCCGAGCATCCAAGGTTAGAATAGACGACAAAGAAGGTGTTGGCTGCAAAACCCACCCGATCGGGTACACCTCCTTAAAAGCATTTGCTGCAATAAAATCAGCAACTCTATTACCCCTACGAGGGACAAAAGATAATAAAAACCCAACCTTGTCAGATAAGAGACTAATAATATCATGAATAACACTCCTACTCCTCCATTCACATAAATCAGAGGATTTGGCGTCAATACAGGAAATCAAAAGAAGACAATCAGATTCAAAAATAACATTATCAATGCCTATGTCCAATGCAATCAACAAGGCCCTTTTCAATGCCAGAGCCTCCGTCATAAAGGCTGAGATCGACTTGACCTTATCCACAAAGCCCCATTGAAATGAGCCATAACAATCACGACACACTAAACCGATAGCAGCAGGGACCCTTTTAGACGAAAAGGCTCCATCGGTATTGATTTTAACCATTCCAGGGGTTGGAGGGGACCAACGAACATTCCCTGATACATTCTATCCACCTTCTCTCTCTCAACCTTAAGACGATCCAAGTTGCCCCAGAATTCAATATTATTCCTTCGAGCAGCCACCACAACAGCAAGTGGATTGGGGGCAAGATGGTTAAAAACAAAATCATTTCTTTGCTTCCAAATAGACCATAATAACCAGCAAACTAATGATAAATCACATGAATTAAGAGCATTCGGGCCTGAAATATGAAGCCACCAAACATTAAAATTAGAGACATTCGAAAAGTTAAAATGGCCCCCAAGGCTGCTACCAAACCACACACATCGGGTCCAAGGGCAACGGAAAAAGAGATGCTCAATACTCTCCGCAACAGCCTCACATATAGGGCAAGAGCTCACACAAGAGCGTTTCCTTTTGAACAATGCAGCATTAGTGGCCAGTGCATTATTAAGAATGCGCCAAATGAACTGTTGAACCCGAGGAGTAACTTTAAGCTTCCACACATCAGGAAAAGAGACGCCCGGGACCCAGTTATCCCAGTTCGAATGGCTCTCCCGTACCCAAATCCCATCTTAGATCAACTCGGAGAAATTCTCTTCCATCCACAATACTTGACCAGCACCAAGAAGCTTTATGCCCCTCCCCACATCAAGAAATTCCTTACTGGGGAAATATACACTCTTCAGGACTTGAGCCCATAAATCCGAGGGCCTCTGCATAAGCCTCCATGCCGTCTTGGCCAATAAAGCATCGTTCATGATGACCAAATCCCTGAATCCCATTCCTCCTTGATTCTTCCCTTTTGTAAGGAAGTCCCAAGCCTTCCAGTGAGTCTTAGAACCAAATGCATTCCCTCCCACCAGAAGTTAGCAATCAAGCTATTAATTTCTTTACAAGTCTTGAGCGGGAATTTAAAACAGTTCATCGGGTAGATAGGGATAGCTTGGATAACAGCTTTAATCATTACCTCACGGCAAGATATGAGAGGAAAGAGTTACCCCAACCTTGGATCTTACTCGCAACCCGCTCTCTAATATAGGCAAGGGCTTGATGCTTAGTTTTGCCCCAGATACTAGGGATGCCTAAGTACCTGCCAGGATCCTCAGAAGTCGGGATATCAAGAATATCACAAACCATAGCTCTCACCTCTGCAGGAGTATTAGCCGAGAAAAAAACACTTGACTTATCTAAGTTAATGGATTGTCCAGAAGCAGAACAGTATTGATGCAAAAGATAAGCCAATTGATTACAATTATCCCTGGAAGCATTCATATAAAACAGAGCATCATCCGCAAAAAAACTGTGAGTAAGGACCGGACAACTTCGGCTCAATTTAATACCTAATAACCTATTAGCCTCCTGATTCTTACTAATCATACTTGAGAGCACTTCAGCCACTAAAATGAATAGATAAGGAGAAAGTGGATCCCCTTGACGCAAACCTCTGGTAGGGGAGAAAGAGCTAACTGGGTCACCCGACAGACAGAGATTCATCTTGACAGACCTTACACATTTCATAATCAAGTCCACCCAAGCAGCACAAAAACCAACTCTCAACAAAGTTGATTCCAAAAAATCCCATTCTACCCGGTCATACGCTTTACTCATATCAATCTTCATTGCAAATTCATACTTGCTGCTATTCTGTTTCCTTCTCAAGTAATGATACACTTCATGGGCAATAATAATGTTATCCTGAATACATCTACCCTAAGACAAAAGCACTTTGATTTGGAGAAATACACCCATCAAGAAAAGGCCTCATACGATTAGCCAAGAGCTTAGAAATAATCTTATAAGAAAAATTACACAAGCCAATGGGGCGAAATTGAGAAACATGCTCCGGTCTATCAACCTTAGGAATCAAAGTTAAATTCGTTCCATTAATCAAATCTAATTCAGAATTACCAGCAAAAAATTCCTCAACTAAGTGACATATAGAATCACCTATCTCTGACCAAGAGTTATGATAAAACGTACCTGAGAAACCATCGGGGCCAGGGGCTTTGGAACTACCGAGACTAAAGGCAGCCGCCTTAATCTCCTCTCTCGTAAGCGGCAACATAAGCTGATGATTCATTTCTGATGTGATCTTCCGATCATTAAACCCCAAGACGAAATCGAGTTATTTGTCCGGTAGAGGAGAAAAGATGCTGGTAGAAGGCAGTAATATTTCCTTCAATCTCATTGTGCTCCAATAACCAGTTACCTGCATCATCCTTTAGCCGAAGAATGCTATTCCTTTGTCTTCGTTTGATGGTTGACATATGAAAAAACCGAGTATTCTTATCCCCTGCCGACAACCAATTCACTCTTGACCTTTGCATCCAAAATTTTTCTTCCAACTCCAATAGACGCTCAATAGCCATTTTTACATCACTAATCTCCTGCACAAAATCATTATTCAGCCCATCCGGGGAGAGAGAGGCCAGGCGCGTCTTCAATTCTGCAATCAGTTTCATGTTATTGGGGAATTCTTTTCTACTCCATCGCACTAGCCCGTCCTTACACCGCAAGAGCTTACACACAAAATCAGCAATAACTGAGGAATTGATTCTGAATGAATTCCTCCACCAGTCTGCAATCACCTGATTAAAATTAGGGTGGCTCACCCAAACAGCATCAAATCTAAAAGTCCTCTTTCTCCTAAGAGAGGTAGGAAGAAATTGAACAAACAGAAGGTGATGATCCGATCCCAACGGTTCCACATTAAAAACTTGCAAATTAGGAAATTGCTCCCTCAACTGCCAATTCCCCAAAGCGCGATCTATACGTTCATGAATAGTATCCGGGGGATCCCTATTATTACACCAAGTAAATTGAGCCCCATAAAAACCCAGATCATTCAAATTACATCCGGCAACAAAACTCCTAAACCGCACGATTCTCCGCCAAGTTCTCGGACATCCCCCCCTCTTCTCAGAATGAGACATAATATCATTAAAATCACCTAGACATAGCCACGACCCAGAGATACTCCTGCTAAGATGAGTAATCATCTCCCAACACTGAACTCGGTCTTCCTCAAGAGGTGGGCCATACACAAAAGTAATGAACTCAGGACAATCAACCACATTAGAGCTTATTCGAGTGTGAATAACATTAGATGAAGAAACAATAATATCCACTGAAACTGCATCATTCCACCACAAGGCTAAACCACCACTGAGACCAATCGGATCAACTAAAAAATCCTCCTGAAAACCACAACGCCTTCTAATTTTCCTGACATACCTAGCCTTTTGTTTCGTTTCCATTAAGAACACAAACAGGGGTTTTTTCTGGAAGCACTCTTCCTTAAGATTCCTAACTGTCAAGGCAACCCCTAAGCCTTGACAGTTCCAAGCTAGCGCATTCATGGCGAACCGGTGGCTGGTCCAATCCAGCCCCCGGCGTTCTGATCAGAGGAGGAAGAAGGGGGTTCATTAGATTCTGAACCTGTAATCCAACTCAGCGGAAAGTCAATCTCAATTGGACTAACCAGGTCCACCCTCGGCAAATTCTGGTTCGCAGGAGAATGGCGCCGAATCAAAGATTTGAGGGTCCTGACATTCCTTCTTCGACCACGCTGGCCCGCTTCTCCCCTAACATCCGGCAAAATAGTCTCTTCTGGATCATTAAAAATTAATCTCCTCTGCCTCTTAGTAACTTCGTCCCCCATAAGACATTCACCGGGCCTTTTTAAATGAATCCTGTCCAAAGACAAGGCCATCGAAGAAACTGGTGAAAGCCCAGAGGGATTGGAACAGACACATTCAACTATTTCTTTGCTGTGTCATTAAAGATTAAAGAATAGTGAAACGTCTCTAGACTTACCCACACACACACGCATAAACATGGAAATAATGGGAGGGAGAAATAACATTTTGAACATTTATTTTGATAAATATATATATTTAAAGCTACCCTAAAATGACCCAACAGTGATCAAATCCGATTCAAGTTAGTGTAAAATTCCCTCACTTATTTATTTCGTATTTCGTAAAACTTTAAAAAAAAAAAATATCTATTATCAATTCAAAGACGCACTTAGTTAAAAAAAAAAAGTTTTACTGTGCAAGGGTGTATCATGCATATTGAGATCCCACATCTTTCCGCTAAAATAATTTTATTAGTATGCATATATTCTTTTTAATTATATAGTTTCTTTGTATGAGTAGAAGGTTCTGGTAATTAAACTGATCCATGGGTCTAACCATGTCAATCTTTCTCTTAGCCGTAAAAATATTAATCAGGGTATTATTATTAAAGAATTGCATATTTTTATATTTATATTATGTAACTCAACAGTAAAAATATACAAAATTTTATATAACTCTGATCTTTTATTTCATTCATTATGGGTTCTGTTGATTTTTTTTTTTTTTTCACGAATGCCTTTTCTATGTAAAGACTAAAACGGAATGGATCAAATTCAAAGAACCAATTCGAGATCGAAAATAGTATAAAATTATTAAAAACCATATAGAACATTCAACATTTTGTTTATTCTATTTAAGGGTAAATAATTTCTCCAATCATTGGAGATAAGTTATCTCTAGTGACCCCCAAAACTATGTCGTTTTATATTAATGAAAGGTGTTTCTATAATTTTGTACCCTTCATTAATTCAAAATAACGAAGTTTTAGGGATCTGATAAGTATATATTTTATAATTAAATAAGTGTATATTTTAGGTTATAAGTAGCTGGATTTATTAATATTATATACCTATTTAATTATCTTTTATAAACTTTTCCATCATTGAATTAAACTTAGGATCAAAGAATAAATCGACATAAAATCTACTCATATCCTATTTTTATTGTGCAAGAGATATTATATGAAAAAGAAGAGACAAAAAGCATATGGAGCTTGCAACCATAAATTAAATAAAAGGAATAAAGACGTGGACCTCACATGTTAGAAAGAAAATTTGGATCCTAAGCTTGGTGATTAAACTTGGATCCTAAGCTTGGTGATTAATTAGGAGGAGATGAGTGAGAGACGCAGAACGAGAACAAAGGCTGGACAACAGCGGTTGAGCAAGAGAGGCATTTTGGTTATCTTGATTATGGTAGTTAAAAACTCGTTTTATTACTACGATTTTACGTTTTTACGATTTTTTTACGTTTTTACTACGTTACGATTTTACGTTTTACGATTTTTCATTCTCCTCCCGTTTTCAGGTAAAATCTACGTTTTCACTACCATGAATTCTTGATCATCTCCACGGAAGGACGAGAGGACTGTGGAGGCAACGAAGAAACTTTCTTTCCTCTCTCTCTCTTTATTATTTGAATCTGAATTCCTATCCTTTTGTTATGGATTTTATTATAGCCATGTGTGGCTAATTCTCTTTTTAACCTAGAGGACCTATGAATTTGTTTGGGTTCTAGAGATTATTCCCATTTATAAAGTTGTTTTGATAAAGTTGTGTATAATTGGAGATTAATGAGGATATTGAATGCTTGATGTGATATAATTGGAATAGAGTATATTGAAAATTTCAGGAGACAAATGGAAAAGCATGGAAACTTTCATGAGACAAAGGGGAAGTTCATTTGCTTGGGATTCAAACTAAGTAATCAATACATAACCCACTTTATTCATCTTTTTTTCATTTCTTGTCTATGATCTCAATAAGACAATAACACAAAAAAGATACCACCTTATTCCATTAAAAAAGACCCCAAAATCGCCACCTTATTAAGTTATTATTATTGCCCCAAATTTCCGATGAATTATAGTTTTTTTTATGTCAACTTTATTCTGATTTAAGTGAGTATCCAAAGGGTTTTTTTATTTCTTCTTATTTTTAATATAAAATATATTTATCTAATTTGATTAGATTAAGAAAGTTAGTTAATATGACATGTATTTTTTTAAGACATCTTAGTCATCTTCATAAACTCCCCTATTCACTCTCCTTCTTAGTTATTATTTAAAAAAGCTTTGATATGGGCAAATTAGAAGAAAAAAAACTAACATATATAAAAAATATGTTTTATATTTAAAATCAAGATTAACTTTATAAAATGGTCTTATATTAAGTACAAAAAAGAATAATTAAGAAGTAGGAATATACGAGTACAAACTAAAATTTACATGTAAGTGAATCCGGGTCCGGTTTCTCTCCCCTTCCATATTCTACCCATCCCTCCTCATCTTCCATCCTGACCGTCAAAATATTGATCCAATGGGCTATATTTATTTTTAAAAAAACTGCACGCGGTTTTTTTTTACCGCACGCGGTTTTTTCAAAATAAATCTGACCCCTTAAATCAAGATTTTGATGGTCAAGATGGAGGATGAGAAGGGATAGGGAGAGTATCTCCTTCCAAGTGAATCCTACTTGCTTTGATATCTACGTTAGGAACTCACACTACATGGTACACAATGAGACAAATCAGCATCGTTTTTCCGGAATTTCCAATTCGTAAACTTGAACATAAAAGCGAATATTTCACAATACTTGTTAGTTTTTGGAATCCGGCTCCAGAGTTGCAGGCTTGTAGCAAAGGAATTATTAATTTATAAGATATTAAATATTAATTTAATCATATCATATGTTGTATATCATTGGATTATATATCAGTTTATAAGTTAGACAAAAAAAATTAGAGAAAAAATGATAAATATAAATATTTTAAAGTAATTTAATTAGCTTTTTTAACATCTTAAAAAAAAATCAATTATGTCTTGTATTTAAGACTGAAGGGAGTATCACTTTAGTTTGTCTAAACATTTAATATTTTTTATACCATTTTGCCCCTAATTAATTATATCCACTCTATTCACCATGCCACTCTATTCACTTACTACATTCTCTTGAGGGAAAATCATTTTCAGGGCCCTTTTTACATTGACAAACCCAAAAAAGGCACAAAGATTCTGATAATCCCAAAAAAGGCTAAGGGCATTTTTTGGGATTTTCAGAATCTTTGGTGAGTTGTTAACGAGACTGATATAGTTGTTAACGGGTAGGTCTTTAACAACTAAATCAACCACGTTAACAACACTTTTGCTAACAACTAAATCAGTACATTTAACAACTATATCAGTGCCCCGTTAACAACTATATCAGCCCCGTTAACAATTCACCCAAGATTCTGAAAAACCCAAAAAAGGCCCTGGGATCTTTTTTGGGATTATTAAAATCTTTAGACCTTTTTTGAAATTGTCAGTGTTAAAAGGACCCTGAAAATGATTTTCCCTTCTCTCTTAATGCTACTCTATCTCTTTATATCTTACTTGTTCCTTCATAGACGACGGCATACTTAAAAAAAAAGTTTATTTTATGCATATTTATTATTCTTGTGTAATTAGGTTATCAAATTCTTATATAAAGAATTGTAGTCTGGAGGGAGTATTTTATAGGTATTGTTGGATGAACTCTATAATATACTCAGTTTCTTTTTCGAGGGAAAAAGTTTAAAAAACTACCACATTTTCTAGTGACACTTTCTCTTCTTAGGCTAAAGCTTTGAAGTTTGAATGGTGATTTAGTATAATTGATGATTATATATTGATATATTTTTAAATATCTGACCTCTTCCTTTTACAAAGTTTAAAATAAGAATAAAACGTCGTCGTGTGATGATGATGATGATCCTCCTTCCGATTGTTCCATGTAATTTTAATGAAAAATCTCTTTCTCCTCCTCGCCAATGTTTGACCCAACCATATCAATTGGTCGGATTTGGTCAACACACACAAATTCTCAAACTTACATAGTAGGAGTATTTTATTTATGTATTATAAAATTTAAGAGGGTTAAAAGGTCAAGAAAAACAGGATTAATTAACTCATAATGCAGTTTATTAACAGGGAGAAAAATGAAACACAGCAGCTTGTGAAAGGGATCAAATGTTTCCTTGTCCGTCACTTCTAAAGTTCGTATTTAAAAAATTAATCTAGTGACCTTATCACGTACGGCATTGAAATGCTCCAATTTGAACTTTCGTCTGATCAATAACTCGGATTTTTTTTTTTTTTGTCAACGGTGTGATCAAGAATTCAAACAATGCTCACTCGTGGATCTTGTACTTTTCCGGACAAATTAACAATTTAACATGGACCTCGTCTTCCTCCGGTCTTGTATACTCCCTCTAACTCTTATTATAAGGTACCAATTACAATTTCTCTTATATTAAAGAAGGGTAGTTAAATCATTAAATTAGTGTTCGGTTGATAAATATTTCCACTTTTACCTCTACTTTATCGGGTGAGAGAGAGAAACATGCTGATTGGATTCGAAATATATAATTAATAGGGAGAGAAAGAGAAACATGACATATTGGATTAGAAATACAATAGTCAATAAAAAGAATATTGGGCCAATAAATGAGGGCATAATGGGAAAAGCCCAATAAATCAGTCAGTTAGAGGCAGTTGATACCTTATAATAATGACAAAAAATTGTTGACAGTTGGTGCCTTATAATAAAGACTAAATTAAAGGGAGTATATTTAAGACTTTCAGTATTTAATATAAAAGCTAATTAACTAGTTTATATATATTAAAGAAATTAGTTATATTAATTATTTTTAATAAATATATATTTATTACTTTTAGATAAAAACCACTTAATATGTTCAAATGTGCAATCAACAAATATACTTTAAGATAAAAATTACTATAAGTTTAGGAAATAAAATGAATTGATATTTTATATTTAGCACTAAATCCAATGTAATTTTCAAGAGATAGGATATTGTCACTACTAATTTTATATCACTACTAAGTCACTACCACTTTTTCACTGTTGGATCAAAATCTCATCTACCTTTATCATTTCTCTCTCCTATTGAGATTCTGATCCAACAGTAAAAAAGTGGTAGTGACTTGATAGTAATATAATTGGTAGTGACAATATCTTATCTCAACTTTCAAAACTCTTATATGTGTAATGTGTGTATTAAAAACATTAGATAGTAGTATAGTATTATAGTTAGATAAGGGGTTTATTCTGGTAATAAATGTAATACCCATTCCAGTTCTAAGGGATTTATTCTTGTACTATATATAAGATCTCAACCAAATTTATCTTCACAAATTCATAATTGTTCCCCTAAAGTATCTATATTGATTATACATGTGGTGGGACAGGGACTTGGAAGTTTCTATCGAGGATAGTTTCAATGTTGCACATATTTTAGGAAAATCAATATACAATTATTACAAATAACCAACTTAGATAATTTCATTAATATTCATAAATTAGTTATCTAATTCTTATATTATATACCTTAATTATCTTTTGCCCCCCAAATTTATGATTTGTTTCTAAATTATTCTCATTAATTGCATATATTACAATAACATTTTATTCCATGGAGTATTTGCACTTTAATTTATGCCAGGATAACACAAGAACACAACCTACCTAAAACAACAAATTAATTCCTATAATTATAATATGAGCAGTGTAGTTAATTCCAAAGTAGATAAAACAAGTTTTTGTTTATGGAATAAAATAAATTGGTGTTCATATTTAAATAGAGTATAACTGAGGTTAATAAATTATAAAATAAAATAAAATATTTTTATTTACATCTTTAAACACTGAAATGAGCACAAAATTTTGTCTTAATTTGGACGTAAATATGATTTTCCCTAATTTAATTTGATCGAGGAAAGACATTTGAAATAAATTGTTATTTTTACTTTTACATAATATGCAAAGTGATAAGAAACTTTAAAATAAAACATACTGTTATAAAATTCTAGAATAAATTTTAATTTATACGGTGATAAAGCATCATGGAATGCACGAGGGAACAAATTCTAAAATAATTTTTAATGACAAAAAATTCTAAAATAAAATACTAAATTGCTATCTAAACTTTTAATATAGGTAGAGAGGATCATACTAAATTATAAATTAGAACACGTTGTTTAAATTTCAATTTATATGAAAATAACACATAAGTTAAATTTTAATTTATAAAATATGATTTTAAGGCTTTAAGAATTTAAGTCATATTAGGATAACATAGAACCAAGAAAATAGGCCAAGCCCATCGAAATGACCCTTTTAAACCATGGCCCTTCAAAGATCGAGCTTGAAAATTAGAGGAATTTAATGAAATAAGTCCTGAAGGGTCCCTGTAAGGCCTCGGGCCAGCCCTATAAACCCTTTTAATTTATTATTATTATTTTTTGGATGCATGGATTCACATATGATGGTAATTTACTAATTTATATGTATTTTGTATTTGTTATACAGTTATTTATCCATTTAAGTACAAATATACAAATACATAATAACTACTATACTCTAATTTTATGATTTAGTTTATTATTTGTTGTAAATAAAGATTATGGATGTGTTCATGATGCAGGAGAAAAAATTCATGATATTTTTACTCATGAACCAGAGCCTACTCAAAGCGAAGCACAATCAAATGTCGTTGAAATTGATGATAGTGGCGAAGATGACGACAATAATAGTCATCGTACTAATGTCGCTTAGTGGTATGCTTCTTATGTTTTATGTGAGTTATTTGTGAATATAGTTTGCTTTTGATTATGAATTAGTGATTGTGCTTATTTGTTGGATGTTTTATGTTTTTTGATATTAATGTTGACAATATTTATTTGATAAATTAGAACTTTAATTGGTGTAATTTACTAATTATATTTCTTTGAAATTAAAAACAGAGGAAAAATAGTTTAAATTTGGAATAGTAACTTCTGGGCCCTAGAGGGTCGGCCCTGGCCTTGGTGCTCTCGGGCCAGGCTTTAAAAAACATATGGTTTTCTTACTTAAGGTCTTGGAGGATCGGCTCTGGCCCTTCACGGGCTAGCCCTGTATTGCCAGTCGGTCCTGATTCCCAACTCTAAAATAACACATATTTGAAATAAAACTAAATCGAAAGGAATAAAAGAGTGATAGTAGACTCTCCTAGTCAGAGTAATTGAAACAGCGCAAATTACGGTGGGGAGGGAATGAAAAAGCCGTACATGAAGGAATTTTGGAGTTTGGTGTATGAAAGCATTTATTGATTTGTTGACTCCTTGCACTCTCAACTCTTATTTTTTTTTGCTCAGAACTCTCAACTCTTATTTCAACACATCACTCCTGCCTCCCTCTTTACCCTATCACCTTTCATCTCAATGCATCAATATCTTTTTTTTTTTGGTCAAAACAATGCATCAATATCAATCAATTTGTAAACTACTTTTGTAAAAATAACCCACTATTTACAACTTTACTTGCTTCTTTCCCAACCAAAATATCATCAAATAGAAGAGAATGTAAAAGAACAAGTTCTGTAACACAAAGCGCATCTAACAGAGAATCAATGAATGACCAGAGGCATACCAAAACTAAACCACTATCTAAAAACAAAAAATACTCCTACAATTCTTCAAAATCAACTACTGCAGCCAATCAGTGTGACATGACCAATTAAATGAAGCTTTAGGGTGTGTTTGGTTTGAGGGGAGGGGGTGAGAGGGAAGGGAGTGAAAAGTAGGGAATTGACTAAATTACCGTTAATAAAGGGAATATTCTTTTTTCTTAAGAGTATATTTTTTAAATATTGCAAAATTTCCATGGGCTTTTTGGTAAAGAGTAGGTAAAAGATCTCTCCCTCCTCCTCTCTCTCCCTCTCCTCCCTCAAACCAAACAAAAGTAAAAGACAATTTAGTCGGCCACCAAATTTACTTAAATAAAAATCTACAAATAAGAGCAGTTCCAAATTATATTCTTCTTAACAGAATACCACAACTCCATTCGAGAAATGTACGTAGCTTAATGAACTTATATAAATAGTACCATAATTTAATTTTCAAAATACCTTTATTTCCAAAATTGATCTCCAAAATTACATGGCAACTCTATAAAAAAAAGAAGGAAAAATATATTATTTTTCAACGGTGGGAATTTGATACCCTCTGATGAGATGGTTCGAATACTGAATATAGGGAGGAAAAAATTAGTGGAATCTCAGGTGACTTTTTTTTTTTTTTAAGTTACAGTTATTTACATATTTGCCACTGCATGCCGTCGCAGGCAGTCGGCACTACTTGAACTAGCCTAATCACGAAACTGCCCTTCACTTTTTTTTGAAAAACAAAACACCGTCCCTTTGGATGTTCGTCGGATCTCGCTTTACATGTCAACGCGCTTCTTACTTTCTAAAGGATCAAATTACGACTTTGTCCTTTAAAGATGGGCCTTTTTCTTTCATCTTTATACATAGATTGAGCTGGAGAATCTCTCTCTCTCTCTTTTTTAATTAACTTTATTTTAATTATAACCCGATCAACAATTAGTATATTAAATACACTTGCCTTAAATAATAATGGTTTGAGTTTGACTAAGGGCAAGGCAATGGGCAATGGCATCTTTTGGCAAAAAACCAAAAGGCAAAGGAATGGCATGCCTGCTATAAGTGATGACTTTCCTAATTTTTTTAGATTGAGGATTAAGAAAATCACCCAATCTTTTCTATTTATTGAATCATTATGCAGGCATTCATGACTCGGAGTATATCAAGTAAAATAATTATTCATATCAATCTCACCTAACCTCTTTTTCCTTTATAAACAGTGGAATTATAAATATCAATTTATTTTTTTTAAAAAAGGAGATTTATTATAATATCAATTGAAGTAAAAAAAAAAAAATTGTTTGTTTGAAGAAACATGAAGTTAAGAGACAAAGCAAGGGGCTAGTATAGTGTGGTGGCTATGTGGTATTTGAATTTTGAGGACCTTCAAAGAGACCATGACATGGATAGAGCCCTTTAAGTCAAATATGTGACTAAAGTTGGCAACATGTTGATAAACGTACACTTCCAAGCTGTCTCGCACGTACATATTATATCAAACAAGGAAAAAAAAAAGGATAAATTAACTAATATGTCCTCATAATTTCATTTCATTTTTAATTAGGTTTTTGTACTTTTTTTTCTCAATTTTATTGGGTCATCTTATTTTCCTCAAATATGAGTATTGATCTATATATTTATAATCTGTTAATATGTAAGAGAAATAACTCTAGTAACTAATAATGTGGCTCTCACTCAACATACAGATATAAAAAAAATTAAAATAAACTATATTAAAATTAATATATTGGGAATAATTCCTATAATTAAGTAAAAACTGTAACGATTTAGTATGTAAAAAATTATAGAGACCTCATTGAAAATCAGATCATGTTGTTAAGGAGAACCTATCAGAGCAATGATATTTTGGGGTACAATACAAACTACTTTGTGTATAGAAAATTTTCAAGTTCTTACCAATAAAATTTTCAACGGGCAGTTTCCCCCAATTTTACTTTTTTCTATTATTTAAACTTATTTTCCTTATAAAAGTGAGTTGAAGGAAAAAGAAATTAAAAAGTAAAGAAAAAGAGGGGTCCCAGAGATAGGCTTTAGGGGAGTGAGAGGGAAAGCGACGGTCGGGATGGGAGGGCCCACTTACCAGCTTTTGACACGTGGTAAGATCAGGCACTACCGACGCTTACCGTACTTTGCCCATTTGTACTGCTAGTTATTTACTAACTGACTAATAATAAATGAATCACAATAACTAAATTCACGAAATGTTTTCTCCCATGTAATTAAAAGTCCAATCTTTATTCTATAAGCTGACGAAAAAAAATATTATTATAAAAAAGGTCAAATTTTTTTATCAATGCATCTTTCATTGTTAGAATTGAAAATTTGAAACAAAAATTAAAGTAACAACCAAGAAAAAGTACTCTTATATATATAAGATAAAGTTTGGAATTAATAAATAATATTCTTATCTATCCATTTTGTATTTGTAACTAATAACTAATGTTTTAATATCGTTTCTTGGATTTTTCTCTGTTTTTTCCCCCAAAGCATCGTTGATAGGAGTAAAGTTGATTTTTATTAAAAATATTTGGGTTAAATACCTAATTTGCCACGGAAGCATTGCTAAGGGAGCGTCCAACACCCGGAAGTATTTTGGGTATCATTTTTGTCTCAGAAGTTTACAAAATAATGCAAATATGCCCCGAAAGTTTTGTTTAGGAGCAAATTTTTATAAACTTCCGGGGAAAAAATGATACCGAAAATACTTCCGAGTGCTAGGCGGTCCCTTAGTAAAACTTCAGTGGCAAATTAGGTCTTTAACCCAAAATATTTAAGACATAGTATGTAATAAATTAACCATTATTCATTGGTTCAAGTGAAGTAGTTATATTTTTTATTGGAAGAAATACTCCATGTGATTTTTATATAAGCCACTCCAGCTAATTTAACGAAATTAAGAAATGATGGTTAACTCAACAAATTCTTCTAAATTAATTTGTTTTTTTTCCCTAATTTTACACATATTAAATGATGTTTTGAAAGAGAGTAGGATACAATAAGTCACATGTACTACCTCCGGTCCTAATTATAGAAACATTTTTGTAGAGCAATTTGTACTACAAAAATGTTCTTATAATTAAGACTAGAGGGAATAAGTAATAATCACTAGCATTATGTAAAACTGATAAATAAGCATCAATTACTCATAGGGAGAATCCCATATAAAGACGGTTGAAATAGGAAAATCTTATATAAGGTTGGTAAACTTAACAAATCCTAAATTGGGTCAATGACCCAATTTAGAATATTTAAATGTTGATTATTTTCCAATAATACCCCTAATCCAAAATCAGGAAAAAGATGAAAGGAAAAGCAAGAAGAAGTCGGATTTATGTTGCACTAGTTACCATAGTGTAGTGAGAGTGAATGAGATTCAGAAGTATATCGACAAATTCTTGCGTCCAAAATTACATTATCAATAGCGTCAAGATCGTATTTCTAAATGAGAGGTACAGCCACAACCTGGAAAGGGGGTAAGTAATACTTGCGAGATTTGTGGCAGAAATGTAATACCCCAAAAATCTGACTTAGGGAAAATATCATAAATGAGAAATGTACCTATTAAAAATAGGTGAATATGAGGTTTCAAACACCTTGTATTGAGTTTACCTTGTTGTTAAGGTAATTTCTCTTGAAATTAGATAATTTGTAATTAGGTCCCTAAACACATTGTGGGTTATAAATACCCTGTGAAAGCTATAAAAGAAGCAAGTAAAAATCTATTTGAAATAGGGAAGGATATTGTCCCTAATTTAGGTAATTTATTAAGTTACAAACTTGGAGAAATTGTAGAAGAATACTCAAAAAGTAAGGAAATGACCGCAAAAATGTCAATACAAAAATTATGAGTTAATAATTAATACTAAATAAGAAAATTGTCAACAGTTAGAAAGGGATTAATAAAGTAATTAATGGCTAATTATTTAGACATGAATGAAGAAGATATCCAAAGTTAATTAAATAAAACCTCTAATATGAGATTAAATTACTAATGATGCTATAATAGCTAGATTATGGGGTAGACTAATTAATCAATGAGAAGTGCAATACTAGAACAATTAATCATTTGATTAGGAGGTTAATTAAGCTTTGCTAATCACTTTGAAGAGTCAACAAAAGCAACACTTGATCCACAAAGGGCCACATCACTTGGTTTGTGAAAGTAGTGGAGTATGATGTAGCCAACAATGCAAAAAGACTTTGAGAAAATAGAAGAGAAAGAGTGATGGGAGAGGGGACGAAAATTTGAAGGAAGGAAGAGGTGAGAATTTTGATCTAATAGTTAGAATTGAAAAGTCAAAGAAGTATTCCTTGAACCACAAAGTGCCACATCACTTGATAGGAAGAATATGTGAAGTTGAATTAGCCAACAAAGCAAGGAAAATTATATGACATGTGTGGGAAAGATTTTGTGAGAATGGAAGGGCCAACAAGGCAAGAATGAGGGAGTAAGAAAATGGATGACATGAACCCTTTTAAGCCATGAATTTCGCATGGCATAGGAGCTTTGGGCAAATTGTAATGCCAAATGGGTCCTTGAGTTTTTCTATAAATAGGAGCAATCCTCTCTTCATTCTTCACACCAACTCATACCAAATAGGTGAGTTTTAGAGAAGCAAGAGTAGAGAGAAGTGAGAGCTAGTGAGAAGCAAGAAGGGTGAAGGAGTGTTCTTCAAGGGTAAGTGTTCTAGCTAGTCTTTTAGCTTTTGTAGTTTTTGTAGTCATAATTAGTTTATGCTTTGATCTTAAAGATTCAAGAGTAGTGTTTTTATCATGTTTTTATGGTTAGAAATGTTATTATTTCGAAAATATAATAGAAAATATGGTAGAGCAAAGTTCTTGAGGATTGAAGATCAAAGTAGCGAAATTCTGACAAAATTTACGGTTGAAAGTTTTTGAAGACAGTGTTATTTAAGATATTATTTTATATATCACCTGATCTTCAAAAATCATAAAATTTTACATGAGTAAATTAGACATGTGGGGCTGTCCAAATATATAAAATATGTATCATTTGGAGTTCTACAGAAGGAGATATAAATCCTTGAAGTTAGGCCATTTTTTCCAGACGAAATTATGGGCAGAGTTTAGAAACCTTAAACCTGGGAATGACTCAGGAAATCTGGGAAAAAATGAATATTTTTCTTTGAAACTAGACATCCTAAGGACTTCGAGGAATTTTACGGATCCTCGTTTCGATTTTTTTAGAATTAATTATGATTTTTCAAAGTTGTTGGAAAATCTGCCCAGAAATTCAGTATTTCGTTTTTGAGAAAATGTAAGGGCAAAATTGTAATAATGAATACCCCAAGGGTAGAAATGTCAAAGTGGGTGGAAATAACCTTTTTGATATTATTCTAAGAGATAGAATATTAGTTGTGATATTATGGGAAAAAGGAATAATCCGACGATAAAGGCCGGACGTTTGGTCATTACACGGTGAAAGGTACGTTCGCGTACTGTAACACTAATATGATGTTTATGGTATGCATGTATGTGCTAGGTGTATTGTATGTGATAGCTTATAGCTCTGTGGTATGTCTATGTGCTGTTTATATGTTCATGTTTGCTATGGGCGATATATCTGCATGCTTTTGGGCGATATATGTATACATGCTATTGGGCGATATATGTATGCATGCTTTTGGGCGATGAATGCACATATACTGTTGTTGATATGATTGTCTGTGGTCCATATGTTGTGTCTGTAAATATGAGGTTAACCGTTACCTGAGATCCGGTGCGGATCTCAGCTCTTAACATAGCGTCAAGCTCCGGAGGACCAAGGACCGAGGAGAGAGGCAAGCAGCCCGAGTAGAAGGCCCGGCTGAAGACTTCCTTTCGATGTTCCGGCGGAAGTCTTTCCTTTTGTTATTATCTGTTTTTGAAATACTCGGTCACTGTACCGTAGTTGTAACCAGCCAGACCTACGGCAGTTTATAAATATATATCAGTTTCTCAATCGCTCTGTTGCTCTACTCTGATCATTTTGAAATGATGTTTGATGATATTTTGAAAAAAATATTTATACTGCTTTTAAAAGTTGGGATGTTACAAGAAGCCTCCTTGATTCTTTCAGATTTTGTTACTTGGGTTGTAAGGTGATTCTTCTTTAATCTCAATTGTTTCTTTGCCATCTAAAATCAGATGAGGTATATCTATGTTTATTGGTGTGGCAATCCGGAGCAACGAAGCGGGGTCGCTTAGAACTCACTTGAGGGACAAGAACAATAAGGACAAATTAGAGTCTGATGAATCCTCAACTCCTAGAAAAATTCAATAACTCATGTTTTCAACTGCTTGATAGTGGATGATCCAACCATTTTTTACAACCATGGCAAGGAGAGGTCCAGAGAGGTCCTCGGCTTCTGAAGAAGACGAAGGCAACAATGGTAGTATTTTATTCTCCGGCCACACCTCCGATTGACAACCACCGTAATGCCAGGAGAAGAAAATGCATACCCCACATGGCCCCATTTTAAATAAAAACCACAAACGAGAAGACAACGACAATGATGAAAGTGGATAATACAAATTAAGGGAAAATAGATTATAGCTAAGAGATATAGTTGTAATTTGGCCCAAATTCTAAATTCCTAATTATGTCATATAACCTAATTAATAATTTATTATGTTTAGTAACCCATATTAGAATTTGGGTAATTCGACCGTCTTTATATAGGATTTTCCCTTACTCATTCCAACCAAACTTTTTTTTTTCTTCTAGGAGTCACTTAAATTGTGAGATGTGGAGGAAGTATATAACGAAGTGGACGAATCCATGAATTTAAACTTTAAGATCTTGAATTAGGATGCTGCGTTTTTCACTTCACAAACATCAAGATCAATATTACTTTTCTTTTTATTTGGTATATCTATAAAAGAATTAGGATGACGAATATAGCTTATAGCTTATTTTGATAAGCACTTCTTCGATGTACATTTTTTTTATTCAATTTCATATAATCAGTGTATTTAATTGTTTTTTTAACTTCCCAAGTTGAAATCTGCAGAATTTTACAATACCAGTACATGTATATTGGATGTGAAAGAAATTAGGATAACTTTTTTTTTTTTTTATTGTGACAAAAAGAATAATTTATATAACATTGGGACCTTGACTGTTTTAAAGTCTAATTTGACATTAAATACTCCATCTGGTCCTAATTATAAGACCTAGTTGGTTTTTTTAGAGAGATTAAAGAAGCTAATTAAATTACTTTTAAGTATTTTTTTTTTCAAACTAATTAGTTTAACTAATAAACTAATATATAATCTAAGAATGCATAACATATGAAATGATTAAGTAACTTATTTAGTTTCCTTAATCTTTCTACAAAAAGTCAACTAGGTCTTAAAATTAGGAATGGAGGTAGTAAAAAAAAATTGCTAACTCAATAATAAGATATATTATTGCCAGGGCACCCCAAAGACTCATAATTCACACACGTATGATATGTGGAATTGAGGGACGAATGAAAGATATGTTATTCTTTGGCCAACAAAAAGAAAAGAAAAGCAATAAGAGATATTGTGATGAAAATAATATTTTAAATGGTTGGAAATGAAATAAAATCATTAATTTTAAACCCAAACCAAATTACATATTACTCAAATATAGAGATAAATATCTCAAAGACTCCATTTATCATGACACCTTCAAAACATATTCACAAGCCATATCACGTAGAAATATCCATTTCTCTAACAAAAGACTCTTCTTTGCAATAATATCATCAATCATATTTGATTTTCCATAAATATGTTAAATATGAATAAACTGATCAAGTGATCATCTCTTTTACGCAAACTTTAACCGTAAAAAATACATTAATTAATAAATTGTTAGTTGAGGAAGCAAGCAGCTTCACCTCAATAAGAAAGAGAACACAAATTTAAATATTGAAAGTGCACTTATTAATAGAGGTGATTACTCTTTATGCTCTAAGTCTCAAAAGAGATTATAGGAAGGAGTCATATATTATTGATTTGATTTTATCCAATATCCACTAGCCACTTACACTTAGATTTAAAAAGAGTAAATACACTTTCTGGTCCCTGACAAAAAACACGAACTCCATTTTGGTCCCTTACAAATAAAAAAGGTCCCTTATTCGTCCTTTTTAGGGACTAAAAATGACCTTTTTGAAATTTGTGAGGGATCAAAATGTCAACCAATCGACAGGACATTATTTTTATAAGGGACCAAAATGGGGATTACGTTTTTTTTAGGGACCAGAAAAGATATTTACTCATTTAAAAATAATATCCTTCGAGCCAAGATCTCTCTTTGGTTTTTTCCAACTTCGAGCCAAGATCTAAAATGGTAGTGATTCGATCAATCTATCGCTCATTGCCGGATTAACCAACCAAAAAAGTATCTAAATGATTTGCAGAATTAATTTGGTTAAAGAATTTATTTAATTTAATTTTTTTATAAAAAAAAAAAGGTTGCTTTGACTCATAGTATAAACAAAAGTGTGTAAATAATTTGCATGTTTTTGTTACGAAAGTGTGAAGTAAAGGCATGTGTGTGCTCTGTGTTGCAAGTGGCATAAGCAAGTGCATGTTCAGAGACTCTCCTTCACTCACAATTAATTATTCACTTTTATTATTATTATTATTATTTCGTTCAACTAAATCTAATAATTCTGAATTAATTCTTCTATTCTGCCACACAAAACTTAGCTTCTGAATTACACCAACTTTTTAATTAAAGCCTTTGTCGGAACCTTAAGCCATACCTTCTTCATCTAGTGACCTAAAAAAAGTGCCATGCAGTGTTCTGATCACGCTCGTTAGATTTTTTTTAAGGAAAACAATTAAATAAATATAATATAAACTTGCTTCCTCAACATAAAAACTTTACGAATGAACGTGACTGATTTCCATTGAATCAGATCCTGGAAAATTCCAAAATCTACTGAAAATACATTTATAAATATTCTCTGATAACCTCATAGTTTTGTCCCCTTAAAAAAATACATTGATGACATTTATCTTCATTTTTATTAAAATAAACATATTTTTTTAATAAAAAAAAGTCTTTGAGTGGTTTATAAGTGTCAAGGCCTTTTAATGACAGACAGTGTTTATGGTTGGTGGGGCAGATCCTTAATCCTTGAAGCCCTGCCATGAAAATTGGAGTGTTATCTCTAATTGCGATTTTTTTTTTTTTTTTCCAATTTTGGAACAACAAAAAGAGGAAGCTACCTAGTAACAGAAATAGTAACTTACAAAATTATTTATTTTTTAGTAAATTCTATTTGTCAACAGTGTATATCTTTTTGATATAACTATATGATATGCAGTACTACTTGGTCAAATTCAAGTATTTTCAAATTTAATTAAGGTAGTTTTCAAAAAAAATATCCTGCCTTCATAATTGCGTATTGTGAGGTCTAATCTATTTGAAATTATTTACCACAATTTTTTTTTGATACAATAATTGTGGTATAAAAATTCGCTCCACATCAGAACATGCTTTTTTTTAGGACTATCAATTCTTTTTTTTTTTTATACTGAAATTTTAGGAAAGGGGTTGAGTTCAACCACAATCCAAGGGCAGAGTGAAATCTACCTTCCTCCTAGGTGGTACCGATGTTGGGCAGGGCGAGCCGTCTATTACCCTCAGACGTTAACCTAGGCACCTAAGAGTTAAGATGTCTCCTTCAGCGCTTTGACCAACTCCAGAATCGAACCCCCTCCCTTTGGTGAGAGTGTCCAACCCCTTTATGCATGATAACAAACCTCTTCAATCTTAGAAGGCCCATATTATATTTTTTCTGTTTGAACCAATATATATACACATATCAAAATTGGTACAATTTGCTTAATGGGCCGGATAGAACAAAAACCCCAATAAAAAATAAAACAATTATTGTTTGTTTGCTGAGCTGGAAGTAATACCATGTTTTCTTGGCCCAAATTTTGAGCACAACTTAAGAGATTTGAAAACTATACAAGGTATGTAGCAAAAAAAAAAAAAAAAAAAACTATACAAGGTAGTAATATGCTTTATATTTGTAAGGGTTAAGATGCAAATTTGTTTAAAGGCTTTCAATGAGGAGTAATGTTGTCATGAAATTTTTTTCAGGTTTAATGTTGTCCTAAAAATTTTAAAATGTAGCAATGTTGCCTTTATCGTTAAAAAGTTAATGGTCAACGTCAAAAGACGTTCAATATTAATCAAACTTATATAATTATTTATAAACGTAATAATTTAATTGAGTAATTTCTCCCCTTTTTCTAAATAAGGTATCTTGTTATCTCTGAGGGGCCGTTTGCTATGAGTGATTTGAAGGAGGTAATTTTTTGTAAGTTAGATTTAAAAAAAAGTAGAGAAGTGGGGTTGTAAGATTTTAATGAAGAACAGACGTAAGAAAAATTAATTAAAATCTTTTAATTCCAATTCTCTAAGTTTTTTAAAATCTAACCCAGAAATTTTTTCTCAACCCTCCAAATCCATCGTACTAAATTAAGTAAAACAACAAAATCTCAATCAACTATTATATGATATAAGGTATATATTGTATAGGCTAATAAAATGGGTATAGTAGAAAACATGAGCATCCAAACCCCAAGTGTATCATCTCTCAACGCCTCACTTTCAAAATTGTTCATCCATTTTCAAATTCCAGATTTTAAAATATAGAGAATAATAACTTAAGAATTATAATTAATAATATAGAGAATAATAATTTAAGAATTATAATTAATAATCTCAGTGTGTGTGTATATATATATATATATATATATATATATATATATATAAAAACAACTTTCTCAGATATTATTAAGAAGAGATTGGTGATTTAGAAATATTTACAAATCCGAAATTGTTCTCACAGGGAAGATTTAGGATTTATAATATTGGACCCTTATATATCTTTGGTCTATTTTAAAGTGTTTTTCTAGAATTTTTCCAATACATACTGATAATAATATAATTTTTTTTGCCGGTGATTACATTGGCATTTTGCAGGGCACAAGAATGGGCCCATACGCCTATGAGGTGGATGTGACTTGGGGGTGGGAGCCGGTTGTGGGTGTGGCCTCTCCCATGTAACCAGTGCGGCGTCAGAAATTGTACTTGGGGGCGAATATTGTAGAATAGTATCTAAATATTTATATAATTTTATTTCAACCCTACAAACGTTTCAATATTTTTATTTTAGTCCCTTCAAGAAACAAATAATAGGGACTAAACTGAAAATATTAAAATTTGTGTAAGACTAAAATATAATTTCCTAAAAATTTGGGTCGTATTTTATAATTTTAGGGGGGGCCACCCCCTGCCTCCGCCCTTGCATGTAACACACCCTGCGGGATTTAGGTGGTTGATAAAGGGTGTGTAGCATGTGGAAGGGAGACACGTGTACGTTAAAATAGTATTCATATGTACTCCGACTCTAAATATAGGATATAGTTTAAACTAGAAATTACACTATAAAATATGTTATATATTTAGGATCATAATGAGAAAAAGATAGAAAAACATTACTAAAAACTAAAGATACTATTTTTTTTTTTTTAAAAAAGGATAAACCTAAATTTACAACACATACAAAATAAATGCCATAATCACTTGGACTCAAAACCTTTAGACTCCCAACACCATCTGCATCCTCAAATCCAATCTAATCTTGGTACAAAAGCTCTACCCACTTAGATATTTGTTCTGTTTCACACTCCCCTACCCACAGTGCCACTTATTGGCTTTGGATCTTGCTAGCTCACCATATTTCTTCGCTAGGGTTCAGTTCAGCTTACGTCTAGATGAATCATCGCCATCCCCTCCTCCTCCCTCTCCCTGTTACTCTTGCTTGCCTGATTTTTCTTCTTCTTTAGTTGGCATTGGCAGTAGCACTTCCTTCTTCTCTCACCCTTGTCCATTATTAGGTTTGGGAATGCCAAAGTCAGTAAAGGAAAGTTTGAAGCATATTCCGTTATTTATTATGCAGACTTATGTGTTTTGTGCTTAGATTAATCATGCTAACCGACCACCAATTTGCAGTAGACAGAGTGTTCTCAGTACACATAGAAGTAGTATCAATACACAAAGTGGTGATATCAATATTATCATTTTGCTTAGGTATCGATGCAGTAATGGTTACATTATTGTCATTACCTTTTGAATCCTCTTCTTCTGATTCTTCATTATCGTCATCGTCATCCTTATTCCCCCTTTGAATATTCTTCTTCTTCTTCTTTTTCCTACACATGGTGACACTTGTTCATCATCTTTCTTCTTGCCTTTGCCCATAATTAAGTTTGTTTAGGAATGCCTTGTCTTTGCCCATAATTAAGTCTAGGAATGCCAAAATCAGTGAACCCTAAACAAAAGGTTTGAGATATTTCCCTTTATTTATTATGAAGACTCATGTGTTTTGTGCTTAGATTACTCATGCTACCTGACCACCAATTTGCGGTGAGACAGTGGTATCGATACACAAAGTTGTGGTATCGCACACAAAGTGGTGGTATCAGTATTATCATTTTGATTAGGTATCGATGTAGTAATGGTTACATTATCATCATTACCCTCTAAATCCTCTTCTTCTAACACTTCATTATCGTCATCATCGTCCTCATTCCCTACCCCTCTGAATCTTCTTCTTCTTCTTTTTTCTACACATGGTGGCACTTGTTCATCATTTTTCTTTTTGCCTTTGCCCATAATTAAGTTTGTTTAGGAATGTCATGTCTTTGCCCATAATTAAGTCTAGGAATGCCAAAATCAGTAAACCCTAAACAAGGTTTGAAACATTTCCCTTTATTTATTATGCACACTCATGTGTTTTGTGCTTAGATTACTCATGCTACCCGACCACCAATTTACAGTACACAGAGCGACATAAGTATACATAGTGGTATCAGTACACAAAGTGGTGGTATCAGTACACAAAGTGGTGGTATCGATATTATCATTTTGCTTAAGTATCGATGCAGTAATGGTTACATTATTGTCATTACCTTTTGAATCCTCTTCTTCTGACTCTTCATTATCGTCATCGTCATCCTTATTCCCCCTTGAATCTTCTTCTTCTTCTTCTTCCTACACATGGTGACACTTGTTCATCATCTTTCTTCTTGCCTTTGCCCATAATTAAGTTTGTTTATGTAACAACCCGACTTTTCACAAGCAGTATAGAGTAACTGATATATAAATTTTTTTATTTCAAACAAACATCATTTGAAAACATCAGAGTAGAGCATTTGAGCGGAAGAGTAACTGATATATATTTATAAACTACCGTAAGTCTGGCTGGTTACAACTACGGTACAATAACCGAGTATTTCAACAACAGTATATGTGCACTCATCGCCCAAAAGCATGCATACATATATCGCCCAATAGCATGTATACATATATCGCCCAAAAGCATGCAGATATATCGCCCATAGCAAACATGAACATATAAACAAAGACATAGACATACCACGAGCTATAAGCTATCACATACAATACACCTAGCACATACATGCATACCATAAACATCGATTAGTGTTACAAGACGCGAACGTACATACTTCCGTAAACCGAACAGAATGGCCGGGTAAGTGTCTATCATGGGGCCTCACCGAGTTCACGGCGACTTAATGGCTTACCCACATAGACTAGCCTTTCCTTCGGCACCAAACTGTTCTAACATATTTGTATTCAATAAACATACCATAACAATACACATAGCACATATATGCATACCATAAACATAAGAGTTAATGTTACAGTACGTGGATGTACCTTCGTTGACATATTACGGTATTTCTAGCACGTTTTACGGAAAACTGTACTTTTACGGAAAATCGTGAAAACGTCCAACAGCGACACTTCTGGCGTAACAGCAGCAGAGATTAGGATTCACTTCGTTACTCTTACAAATTCTCTTCCCGAAATTTCGCCAGAACTTCGACGCAATTATGATTTTCGAAATTCTAGACTAAAATAGCCCTATCATATGATATCTAATCATACTTTGAAAAATAAAGGCTACTCTAGCATTACTACTCTAACTATTGAAAGAACTACGAAAGCTTAAGTACCGAAAACTTACCCAGAGCTTCGCTGCTTTTTCCCCCAGAGCTTCTCTCTCTAATCCTCTCTCTAGATTTCAGATTCCACAAAGGAAATGGTGTGAAAAATGAAGAGGAGGGGAGGGGTATTTATAGAAAAGGAGGTAGGATTTCGGCCGTTGGATCAACTTTGTGAGAATCGATCTGGACCGTCCAAAGCAACTTTTCAAAAAAACCCTTTTTCCCTTCTTTGCATTCACACTTGAACGAAATTCAGGCCCAAAAATAAAGGGTTTGGCCAATGAGAGGTGGCCACGTGTCATCTTCCAGAAGCTTTCAGACCGATTTCTCCGATCGGTACCGATTCGCGTGATTTCGGAAAAATCTCAAAATTCTGGATTTACAACTTTGAAAACATATTCTCACTTAGTAGAAATGTCCAAGTTAACCTATATTTTGATTCCATATAGGGCTCCAACAGTCCAGTTGAGTCTTTCTCGAAAACGTGTCCAAACGCGTCCTGTCGAAACTTGTTTTCTAAATACCCATCTCTTCGAAAAATTCACTGAATCCAAATATGTTCATGAAAATTCCCAATTCTTTTCCAAATGTCACAACATAACCTTTTCGTCCTCTTGGCTATCCGGCCTTTTCTCGAATTTCCTATTTCGTCTTATTAGGAAAAAGCACAAACGGCTTAATTAACTTCCGCAAGAGTCTAACGGAAGATAAAAACCCACTGATTAATATTTTACCTTGACTTTGGGAATCCCATTCCTAGATCTCTAGATAGGATCCGTTTCCTATTTCCCATTTTACTATTCACATAATTTTACTTTAATTAATTATATTAATAAAATAATAAACTTAACTTATCAACTAAGTTTTCTATTTTTATTTCTTATTTATTTTTTTTTTCGTTTTTTTTTCTTTTATTTTCTGCACTTTCTTATTTAATTAATTAAATAATTATTTTTACATAATCTCTTACAACATTTTCCTATTGGTCAATTCTTGCATTTAGGCTTAAAAATACCTAAACTCATCCTTTTTCCTTCAAATTTTCCAATTAATTAACCAATATATTTATGCTAATTTTTAGCCATTTATCACTAATTTTGGAGCTTTACATAATTATCTCCGAATTTTCTATACTTGTGCTTAAGTAATTTGCTAATAAATACTTAATCACTCAGTTATCACTGCTTAGTAATTTTCTTAATTAGAATACCGCATTACCCCTTAACCTTTGCTTTAACATGATATTTTTCATGCATTCTGCATTATTATGCATTTTTCCATAATCGCAAGGGCATTATGGTCATTTCCTTACTTTTTGAGTATTCTTCTACAATTTCCCCAAGTTTGTAACTTAATAAATTACCTAAATTAGGGACAATATCCTTCCCTATTTTAAATAGATTTTTACTTGCTTCTTTTATAGCTTTCACAGGTATTTATAACCCACAATGTATTTAGGGACCTATTTGCAAATTCCCAAACGTTTTAGGGACCTAATTGCAAATTATCCAATTTCAAGAGAAATTACCTTAACAATAAGGTAAACTCAATACAAGGTGTTTGAAACCTCATATTCACCTTTTTCCCTAAGTTATTTACTCCTCCCAGGGGTATTTTGCTCATTTTGGCACTTTGGCTCTTAAATTCCCTAATTCAAATTTCGGGGTATTACAGTTTAGGAATGCCTTGTCTTTGCCCATAATTAAGTCTAGGAATGCCAAAATCAGTGAACCCTAAACAAAAGGTTTGAGATATTTCCCTTTATTTATTATGAAGACTCATGTGTTTTGTGCTTAGATTACTCATGCTACCTGACCACCAATTTGCAGTAGACAGAGTGGTATCAGTACACAAAGTGGTGGTATCAGTACACAAAGTGGTGGTATCAGTATTATCATTTTGATTAGGTATCGATGTAGTAATGGTTACATTATCATCATTACCCTCTAAATCCTCTTCTTCTAACACTTCATTATCGTCATCATCGTCCTCATTCTCTACCCCTCTGAATCTTCTTCTTCTTCTTTTTCCTTCACATGGTGACACTTGTTCATCATCCTTCTTTTTGCCTTTGCCCATAATTAAATCTAGTAATTCCAAAATCAGTAAACCCTAAACAAAAGGTTTGAGACATTTCCCTTTATTATGCAGACTCATGTTTTTTGTGCTTAGAATACTCATGCTACCCGACCACCAATTTATAGTACACAGAGCGGCATAAGTACACATAGTGGTATCAGTACATAAAGTGGTGGTATCGATATTATCATTTTGCTTAGGTATCGATGCAGTAATGGTTACATTATCGACATTACCCTTTGAATCCTTTTCTTCTGACTCTTCATTATCTTCATCATTGTCCTTATTCCCTCCCCCTCTGAATCTTCTTCTTCTTCTTTTTCCTTCACATGGTGGCACTTGTTCATCATCCTTCTTCTTGCCTTTGCCCATAATTAAATCTAGTAATTCCAAAATCAGTAAACCCAGGTTTGAGACATTTCCCTTTATTATGCAGACTCATGTTTTTTGTGCTTAGAATACTCATGCTACCCGATAGGGGTGAGGAAGTGGCCCGCAACCCGCAGAATTTTCCCTGGATTAAGCCCGCCTAGATTGGGCTTGGAACGGGTATGGGGCTGACCCGTACCTGTTTTGATTATACAGGCGGGGCACGGGTCAACCCGTGCCCCGCCTGCACCCGTTTATATGTTAATTTTTTTTTTTCCCCACTCTGTTGAAGTCAATACTATGGTACCAACTATTCTGAAGCCTCAAAGTCTAGTAGTGTATATTTCAGCGCCAACATATTTCCGTCCAGTACCGGTGGTGCTTGTCTCACATTATTAGCTTTTCACATTATATCTCGAAAAATAGGACCAATTCTTCTTTTTTGTCTTTTTTTTTTTTTTTTTTAAATTTTTGGTATGTAAGATATTTCCCATTAATACAATCTAAAAGTTTACTTTGTGCAAACCTCAAAGTTAACTTTACCATATTTGTTATTATCTTTGTTATTTGAGAATTTGAATTTGAAAGATTACATATTCATTAGAGTAAGACTTCGTTACTTTTTGAGTGTATTTCTGAGTGGTTTCATTTTGGTTTTTTCTCTCCAACTGATTCCATTTCCAATAACTAGAAGAGATTAGAAATTAAGGATAAATAAGACACTTATTATTTTTAAAAAGATATTAACAAAAAATATTTAAAAAGAACAACATTTAATTAAATTTATCCTAATCTTACCGTAGGATGGATGTAATATTTACGATTAGTGCCAATCAAATCCTTGCACGCGCCAACCTTTTAAGATATTTACTATGAAAGGTCCCAACAAATAAGAAACATAATATTGATGATTTCCTGGACAAATATCATTAATATTGAAAAGAATATATCTATAAGAATATAGTTAAAGAGAATAACCATCCAACTTTGGTTTTGTTTTGTTTTGTTGTTTCCGCTCCTGCCATTAAAAACCAGATCAATAAAAAAGTAAATCGAAGTAAGATTCTTTGGAAAAAGTAAAGCAGCAAACATATAAACTAGGCTACGTTTTAAATCTCAGTTTCCCGCCTCTGTACATGTAATATCATATCATACAAGTCAAAAAGTGCATCTGGGCCAAAAAAAATCTGTTCTTGACAAAAAAGTGCATCTGGGCCAAAAAACCAGTTAAAAAAAAAGGCCCAGATATGTAAACGGGTTCCCTAGACTCGTTTACAAAAACCCGTTTAACCCGTACCCGTTCTGTGCGGGTTAAACGAGTTTTTCCCCGTACCCGTTCTGCCCCGTCCCCGTTAAAAATAAACGGGCGGGACGCGGGTTACCCCCCGGGGCAGCCCAGCCCGCCCGTTGCTCACCCCTACTACCCGACCACCAATTTGCAGTAGAGTGGTCTTAGTACACATAGTGGTGGTATCGGTATACAAAGTGGTGGTATCGTTATTATCATTTTCCTTAGGTATCGATGCAGTCTATGTTGCACCGACACCGACACGCGACACGAGACACGACACGACACGACACTCCGACACGTTAATCTTAAAAAAACCTAAATTTCGACACGTTAGGACACGTTTTGATATTAAATATATATTTTTAGGTATAATTCACATTTAATACAAAATATCCATAAAGTGTAGAGTGTAATAGGTAAAATTCATATGACTCAAGAAAAAAATAGAAATTCCATTATTTGTAAATCGCTTCATATGATTCGATGAAGAATGAGAGCACATAGTAGGATATTTTCATAAAATATAAATGGAGAAAGTAAAAACACTTGGGGGCGTAAATGCAGGAATGTCTATGACTCAGGTAGACTACTCATAAGTTCAAATATTTTCATCTCAATCCCGCAAAATCATGGCCTCCAGCTCTGGCTCATCAAGTGAAAGACTAGCAACTTCAAGATCTCCAATATCATCAAGTGAATCAAATGTATCTCCAAAGAATGTCCCACATTTGATGTTCTCCTTGTGTATAACTTGGATTGTTTCTTATTAAGAGTCGAAGGTTGCTATGCACATAAACCAAGTCTTCAGCACGTTTTGGAGTGATCCTATTTCTCTTCATGGAATGCACAAAAGAATAAGTACTCCAATTGCGTTCAGCACATGATGAAGAGGAGGGTTGTTGCACAAGTCTCAATGCTATCCTTTGAAGCAAGGGTGTAGAAGTACCATAAAGTAGCCACCAAGCTTTTGGATCCATAGTGTATTTAGAATCGATGGCATCTAAATCGCCAAAAGTTCCACCATTAGTAATAAAATCTGCATACTCCCTTGTAATCTTGCTTCGGTCCTCTGAGGCAGGAAAGAATCTCCTTAAGCATTTTTGTCGCTCTTGAGTAATCTCTACATCCATGTGTGGAGGAACTCGACTATAATCTTCTTGGAGCCATTCGTGACTATAGTATCTAAAAGAGAAACAAACAAAAAAACAATAAATTATCAAGTTATATCAAGAGAAGTATTAATTTTAAATTCAATCATTTTAAAAAAAAACTTACTTAGGATTCAAAGCATGCGCCAAACAATGTAGTGGAGTTGAATTTGTCGTCCAACGATCCACAAGAATATGATACACCACATCATAAAAAGAAGAGCTCTCTTCCATTCTCTTTACTTCTTTTTGGTATATAGCTTTCTTCACTTTCTCAATCATTGCATCCCACATATCATATATCAAGTGAAGACAAGGTCTATCATCTAATCATATCATAAATAGGAGCAGGTGAAAGCAAGTATATAATCAATGAATCCCAAAACAATCATCCAATAATTTTTCCTTCACAAATCTAGCCCTCCCAAGATTATCATCTTTATAAATAGTCCATTTTTCACTTATCACCATATTTTGGAGACCACCTTTTATTAATTTGAACCTCTTCAAAGATCACAATCATTGAGGCAAAACGAGTATCAGCAATAGAAAGCAACTTCAGATTCACAAACTCATTATAGATGGACAATCTCATAGAATGATTCATAATGAAATGCTTTATTAGAGCAACATCTCCTACAATATCATAAATCCAACTGCATTCTTCATATGCTATTTGATTGCTCTCCACATTCTTTGCAGCACAAATATTTTTCACACCAAATTCAATGTGTGAACAACGCACGGTGTCCGAGTAATAGATGGAAATTCCTGCTCAATCGGTTGCCCTGCTCCCTTACAATTTGCGGCATTATCTCGTGACTATTTGAACCACATTCGCCTCTCCTACTTCTTGAATAACTTCCTTTAGCAACTTGAAGATGAAATTTTTATCTTTAATTTCCCCTGAGCAATCAACTGATTTTAAAAACATTGCTCTACCATCAGATACTGCCATGAAATTAATGAGTGGCCTCCTTTGTGAATCACTCCACCCATCACTTACAATACTCACCCCTTTATGAGTCCAATCCTCTCGAATAGGTTCACACAACCTATCAACATTTGCTTTCTCTTGTTGCAACAAAGTGGTTCGCAACATGTTATATCCTGGTGGCAAATAACCTGCAATATTATGATTTGTTGCAAATGTATATGAAGCTTGGAAGTATGGGTTCTTCGCCAAATTGAATGGCAATCCTGCTGAATAAAACATTCTAGCAATAAGATGATTTAATTCTTCTCGCTCTCCAACATTGAATGCCTTCTCAATAGGACTCTTAGTTCTTCTTTTTTGAGTCAGCGGACAAGTTAGAAGAGGAGGGGGGTAAAGGTACGTTTCTGGGTTTGTTAGCTTGCATTCTTTGAGCAACTTCTTCTTCCAATTTTTCCATCTCTAACCGGTCTCTTTTTTGCACTTCTGAACAATTTGCAATTCCTTTGCCTCTTATGTTCAACAAATGAGCCCTTACCCTAGTATACGAACTTTTATGCTCTTTTTACAAAAGTTGCATGTCCAAGACAAATCCCTCCGGCTTCCACTCCACCATCTAATTTAGTAATATACTTCCATAATGGTTTACTTAGTAATTCATTAGCACTGGGAGCAGTAGGACTATTAACATTGGCAGAACTTGAATGATCCATACTATAAATAAGTCAAACAAAAGAAAAATTAATCAAAAAAAAATAAAAAAGTATTAGAATCATAGGTCTCAAAGACACAACAGCCAAGCAACATTATAAGTTAAAAATAAAAAAGCCATATGTCAGTGCTCAAGACGCAAAAAAAGACGAACAGGTCTTGAGACGAAAAAAAAGCAATATGATTGTAATACTTTTAGACTTTAGTGACAATAAAGCAAGTACACAGTCTCAAGAGTCAAGACGCAAAAAAGAAAAAGAAAAAAAGCAATAGAGCAAATTGAAACAAAAAGTCAAAAACTACAAAATAAAGCAAGCATTAAAGCAACACACATATATTATAATATTAAGACAGAATAGAAAAGCAACCGGAAGGAAGGAAGCTCAATTTCAAACTTTATATTGAGACTAAAAGATGCTTTTTTAGCACGCAAGTTGGACCGGTTCGTACGCAGTACGCAGTTACGCACAGAGTCACAGTCTCACAGACCCACAGTCTCAAAATGTCAAATTCACACTCACAATCTCAAAACTCAAAGACGCTTCAGCACGCAAGTCGCAAGGTTCATCATCATACCTGTGTCACAGCGTGGATCAAAAGGACGAAGTCGAAGTCTATCTAAGGCAAAGAAAGCTCAGGCCTCAGGAACGGCGGTGATTCGGTGAAGGACGGAGCTGAGGTTCAGATGAGACAACGGCGGCGACAAGGCGAAATTTAGGTCAGGTTTGTCGCAGATTAGAGTCTCGAGCAAATAACCTATCCTAGGTGTTGTGATTCACTGATTCGATCTTTATATCTTTTTCACCAACAAATCAAATCTTGATGAGAATCTCAATATTTCTTCTTCTGCGTTTCTATCGGGCTTTTTTCTTTTTTTTTTTTTAAATTTTTTAAATCCAGTAATGCCCTTGATCGTGTCCGACACGGGCAAAGACGCGTGTCGGACTGGTCAACGCGTCGGCCGGCGTTGACCACGTCCGGCACGCGTGTCGGAGCGTGTCGGACGAGTGTCGGTGTCCGACACCGTCCGACGCGCATATTTCCCCAGATTTGTCGTGTCGGTGCTTCAGAGGATGCAGTAATGGTTACATTATCGTCATTACTCTTTGAATCCTCTTCTTCTGACTCTTCATTATCGTCCTCATTCCCTACCCCTCTAAATCTTCTTATTTATTTTTTCTTTCACATGGTGACACTTGTTCATCATCATTCTTCTTGCCTTTGCCCATAATTAAGTTTGTTTAGGAATGCCTTGTCTTTACCCATAATTAAGTCGAGGAATGTCAAAATCAGTAAACCCTAAACAAAAGATTTGAGACATTTCCCTTTATTTATTATGCAGACTCATGTGTTTTGTGCTTAAATTACTCATACTACCCGACCACTAATTTGCAGTAGACAAAGTGGTCTCAGTACATATAGTAGTGGTATCAGTACACAAAATGATGGTATCAGTACACAAAGTGGTGGTATCAATATTATCATTTTGCTTAGGTATCAATGCAGTAATGGTTACATTATCGTTATTACCCTTTGAATCCTCTTCTTCTTACTCTTCATTATCATCATTATTGTCCTCATTCCCTCCCCCTCTGAATCTTCTTCTTCTTCTTTTTCCTTCACATGGTGGCACTTGTTCATCATCCTTCTTCTTGCCTTTGCCCATAATTAAGTTTGTTTAGGAATGCCTTATTTTTGCCCATAATTAAGTCTAGGAATGCCAAAATCAGTAAACCCTAAACAAGGTTTGAAACATTTCCCTTTATTTATTATGCACACTCATGTATTTTGTGTTTAGATTACTCATGCTACCCGACCACCAATTTACAGTACACAGAGCGACGTAAGTATACATAATGGTATCGGTACACAAAGTGGTGGTATCGATATTATCATTTTGCTTAAGTATCGATGCAGTAATGGTTACATTATTGTCATTACCTTTTGAATCCTCTTCTTCTGACTCTTCATTATCGTCCTTATTCCCCCCTTTGAATCTTTTTCTTCTTCCTCTTTTTCCTTCACATGGTGACACTGGTTCATCATCCTTCTTCTTGCCTTTGTCCATAATTAAGTTTGTTTAGGAATGCCTTGTCTTTGCCCATAATTAAGTCTAGGAATGCCAAAATCAGTAAACCCTAAACAAGGTTTGAAACATTTCCCTTTATTTATTATGCACACTCATGTGTTTTGTGCTTAGATTACTCATGCTACCCGACTACCAATTTACAGTACACAGAGCGGCATAAGTATACATAGTGGTATCAGTACACAAAGTGGTGGTATCAGTACACAAAGTGGTGGTATCAGTATACAAAGTGGTGGTATCGTTATTATCATTTTGCTTAGGTATCGATGCAGTAATGGTTACATTATCGTCATTACCCTTTAAATGTTCTTCTTCTGACTCTTCATTATCGTCCTCATTCCCTACCCCTCTGAATCTTTTTTTTTTCTTTCACATGGTGACACTTGTTCATCATCATTCTTCTTGCCTTTGCCCATAATTAAGTTTGTTTAGGAATGCCTTGTCTTTACGAGGTTTGAGACATTTCCCTTTATTTATTATACGGACTCATGTGTTTTGTGCTTAGATTACTCATGCTACCCGACCACCAAATTGCAGTAGATAGGGTGGTCTCAGTACACATAGTAGTGGTATCAGTACACAAAGTGGTGGTATGGATATTATCATTTTGCTTAGGTATTAATGAAGTAATGGTTACATTATCGTTATTACCCTTTGAATCCTCTTCTTCTTACTCTTCATTATCGTCATCATCGTCCTCATTCCCTCCCCCTCTGAACCTTCTTCTTCTTCTTCTTCTTCTTCTTTTTCCTTCACGTACATGGTGGCACCTGTTCATCATCCTTCTTTTTGCCTTTGCCCATAATTAAGTTTGTTTAGGAATTCCTTGTCTTTGCCCATAATTAAGTCAAGGAATGCCAAAATCAGTAAACCCTAAACAAAAGGTTTGAGACATTTCCCTTTATTTATTATGCAGACTCATGTGTTTTCTGCTTAGATTACTCATACTACCCGACCACTAATTTGCAGTAGACAAAGTGGTCTCAGTACATATAGTAGTGGTATCAGTACACAAAGTAGTGGTATCAATATTATCATTTTGCTTAGGTATCAATGCAGTAATGGTTACATTATCCTTATTACCCTTTGAATCCTATTCTTCTGATTCTTCATTATCGTCATTATTGTCCTCATTCCCCCCTCTGAATCTTCTTCTTCTTCTTTTTCCTTCACATGGTGGCACTTATTCATCATCCTTCTTCTTGCCTTTGCCCATAATTAAGTTTAGGAATGCCAAAATCAGTAAATCCTAAACAAAAGGTTTGAAACTTTTCCTTTTATTTATTAAGCAGACTCATGTGTTTTGTGCTTAGATTACTCATGCTACCCGACCACCAATTTACAGTACACAGAGCGGCATAAGTATACATAGTGGTATCAGTACACAAAGTAGCGGCATCAATATTATCATTTTGCTTAGGTATTGATGCAGTAATGGTTACATGTATGGATCGAACCCATAACTTGACGAACGATTAAGCATAAAGCAAAGCGATAGATTAAACATGATATCAAAAAAGAACTTTGATATTAACAAGTCTAGTTTAAGGAATGATAAGTTTCTAATGAAGAGTTTGAACCACTAATAAATTGTTTTATAAAGTTTTAAAATTTTTCAGAAAAGGCCAATCATTTTATAGGGTCAAACCATATGTTTAGGTTAAGTTTTTTTTAAAAAAACTATTTACAAAAGTGTTTACTCCTCAAAACGAAACATGACTTATTGGTTCAAAATCATTGTTAAGTAACTCATCTAACTTTGGATAAAGGTAAGGCCTTACACTGATATAGTATCACTATACTTAGTATAGGTATCAATAAACAAAGTGGTGGTATCAACACATTAAGTTTTGGTATCAATACACTAAGTAGTTGTATCAGTATAAACTTTTCAATATCTATAAGCAAGAATGTTGCTTAACATTTCAATACCCCATTACCCATTTCTTGCTCTGAAATGATGGTGTTGATGTTAGCCTACCTATATTTATCTTTATTCTTCTACCCCTCACTCTCTCTTAATTGTTTAATGATTTTTCATCTCACTAGTTAAACCATTTCATTCTAGCTGGAAGTTTATTGCTATTAGTTTATTTGAAATTAAATTTTGTCTAGAGATTCAAAGTACATTATTTGATGCATCTGGTGGTGGTATTGTTGATGAAGTTCAGAGATTACATTGATGGTGGACTATTCATCCACGTATACACACTTTGCTTGCTTTTGGGAAGGATTTTGCGAGCTGGAATTATGAGAAATCTGGCGATCCTATTTATTTACATATAAAGCAAAATGTGTCATGAGATTCGCTGCCCATTTTTTCCCCTTCTATATTTCAGTTTGGGGAGCAGTGGTGTAGCAGAACAAGAGTAATAAGCAGGAGAGGAAGAAAGTCAATAGCGACCCTCTCATGCCATAGAAAATAGAGGACAGTTTCAGCTATTGACATACCTCAAGACTAGCCAAAACTGAAGTAGGTGGAGGCGACGGTAGTGGATGGAGCATAGGCAATTCATATCCTGTTTTGATTTTCAAATGCCAATTAAGAGGCTTATAATCTTAAACAAGCTGGTATATCAAAAAAGTTGCTTATGCTTAGAATCTTGCTTCTCTTCGACTCCTATTTTCCTTCCATGAACTCTTGAGCCTCATTAAACGGATTGACAACTTATGTTAGTACTATTTTAACAAGTTCCGAAGTAGGGTGGCAACAAATTTTGACATGTGAAACACTTGGAGAAATTTAACCAATTGGTGTTTCAGATTTTGTGAAATTTACTACACTTTTAAAGGGATTGATTGACAACTTGTACTACGATTTTAGTAAGTTGTGTTGTCGTATCCATGAATTAATTGTGCGTGTAAGCTTTATAATTTTCTCATCCTAACACCTAAACTTCATATTCACCATATGCAAGTCAGTTAATTGAGTCTTCTTCCAAAATGTTCGAAGAAACAAAAAATCTACAGCTGCTAAAACCAAACGCAAAATTATCTATTTGAGGCCTGCTTGTTTTTTGTGTTCTGCAAAACCAAAACATCAAAAATTTTGGAGGGGCATAAAAATTCTAGGGGTAGTAAGGGACTGTTGATCTCTGTCTTTCTGCAGTTTCCGCCTTCGTTAATCTAAAAAACACAAATAGCTTAAAGATTTTGGTGAAAATTGTGATAAGAGATCTTGAAGATCAAAGCTAACATTAGAGGAGGTAAGGATTTAAAAGAGGGAGATTGAGGCACGCTGAAAATGGGTTGGGGTGTTAGCTTCAAAGGTTGTGCTACCCAACTGGAACAGCATCCCGCCCATCTTCCACGGCGATCGTGATGTAACTTCCTCTTTGATTGATTCCTAGCATTTCGTATTTAATTTGGTGGGTTCACTTTATTTCTGGAGTGTCTTCCCAAAGGAAGAATATGGGTAGAATATCATAGAGGTCCCAACTATTAAAAATAATATCTGAAAACCATTGACAAGTGGAGAACTAATTGGATAGCATCTTTCATGAATTAAAGTTAGTGATAAAGTCAACCAGGATTTGAATTTGTGGCTTACTCTATCTTTCACAAAATCATATAAGCAAACCATCAAAGTTTATGAATGGATTAACTCAAATGGCGGAGCATTAACAGCTAAACAACTTATTTGGAATGGATTATTTTCACAAGCCTATAAATCCAAATAGTTAGGATTACAGTACTTTCAAATTAAAGAAACATCATAATCTGTATATATATATATATATATATATATATATATATATATATATATGTACAAGTATTTTCCTTCCCAAGCACAAAGTCTTTTCTTCTTAAGAACCACGTTCTATTTCACAAGCAAAGGCCATGGCCATGAAGGCTGAAATTCTGGTCGGGAGAAAAAAAAGGTTAATTATAATTAATTGTATGTTCCATGCTGAACATAAAAAGAAGCAGGTCGTCACAAAAATGACCTTTATTTATAAAGCTCCCTGAGCTAATGCACATGCTACACCTTCCCTCCACCCCTACCATTTTTTTCTTTTGTTAATATTTTCTTTTTTCTTTTTCTGTTTTTTTCCTCTCTTCAAAGCTACGCTAGAAGGGGCCATTGAATTGATAAAATCATGCTTCACCTTATCCCTTCTCACTTCCAGGCAGCGTAGAATGCATGAAGAGCACATAAAGGAACAATGAACGTTTTAGGATCGAATGAAACTTCAAGGCAGCGTATAATGCATGAAGAGCACATGAAGGAACAATGACCGTTTTAAGATTAAATGAGACTACTTCACATTCATTTGCGCAATCATATATACTCCTTACCTTCTTTGAGATTTCTGAAGATGATGGCCTCTCTGCTGGATCAGAAGCCTCGCAACTTTCCATTAGAGACTTCCACTCAGGATCACATCATTTCGGGATTTGGGGACGGAATGTGTTGTTCTCAATTCCTCAGGTATGTTAAAGACAATATATGTAGTCCAGATTTCTAAAAGCAGCATTTGGGGGTAATGAACACATAAAGATGAAAACATCTTATATTCTAAGTATTGAAAGGTAATCAATATCTTTTCCTGACCTGTCGAGCTGCTTCTTAGGCGGCTCTGGAAGTTGTCCCGTCAGGTACTTCTTGACGTTGGAACGTAATTTATTATATACACTCAGTTGTCATGCTTCCTTCATCCCTCAACTACTAAACTCATACTCATTATGCTTGACCAGATGACGTCCATGTATTCTAACTTCTAGTCCCTACACTTTGCATTATGCAGTACCCTAAACATTTTCCACTCTTCACTCTATTTCAGAATAATTGAATATATTATTATAGGCTATGTAATGTGTTATAAGGAAATCCTAGGACTATTTATAGAGTCCTGGTGCAATGATTTAAAATAATACTCCAAACTGATCCTAAATAAGCTAATTCTTGATAAAATATGATCATAGGGTAAAGCTCACTAACAATACCAACAAAATAATAAAAAATTTATATCCTTACCAAATCTCTATTTTTTCTCCAACTATAATTAAGACTAAGGATAAAAGTGATTCTAGATAATTAGGTGGTGACTTGGATTATTATAACTTTGATTTTTTCTTTTCTTTTAGTTAACTTTTATTCAAATTGTGTTCACTCAACTTGAGCAAAAGTGTAAAGTCATTGCTTAATTAACTGTATTATTGGTAACCAAGTTCTCATGTGAACGATATCTTACTTATTCTTTATTACTTAATACGACCAGTGTACTTGCAGAGTCTTAGGCTATTTATTTTGCACCAATCAAGTTTTTGGAGGATCATATCTCCATTGACTTGATTTTTTTTTAATAATATCCCCACTTTATACTAAAATTCAATATATAAATAAGATAATTTCTAAAAAACAAAATACTTAAATCAAATTTATTATATCCATTAATAATAAATAGTACCACACCTACTACTCTTAATATATTTCATTACTCTATTTTAGATTTTCCCCACAATTAAAGATGTTTAGAAATTCTGAGGATTTCTTGATTCCACCTGTCGGTGAACAACCACTTATGAGATTGGGATGGTATGCCTTGTTTGAAAATTCAATATTTTAATTATATTTATAAAAATTTATTTTTATATTATAATTAACACCAAAACAAAAGATAATTTTAGTATTATAATTAACGCCAAGTGGGACGGGAAGGTGTGTTTTGCGTGGAAGGTGGAGAGTGGCACCGAGTTATATATTTTTTTTGTCAGAAATATGAATTTAATTAAAATTAGAGACATAGTATGTAATGTGTTAAGTGTTAACCATTATTCCATAGTTCGAGTGAAGTGGTTGAAAGTGACTTATATTTTGAATTGGAATACATTCTTGATATGATTTTTATGTAAGTCACTTTATCTAATTGAATGAAATAAAAAAATGACAGTTAATTCAATAAATTTGTCTTAAATTAATTTTTTTTTCATCTTTATCTATATTAAATGATATTTTAAAAGAAAGTAGGACACAATGCGTCACATGTAGCAATGATTATTGGATAAAACTAGGGGTGGAAATAGGTCAGGGGCCTGAGGTCTGGCCTGTTAAAAGCCTGGTCAGGCCTAGCCTGTCAGGCTAACAAGTCAGGCCAAGGCCTATTTCAAGGCATGTTTGTCTTAACAGGCCAGGCCCAGGCCTACAAATAGGCCTGTCAAGCCTATCAAGCCGGCCTGTTAAGGAGGGTAAAATTGTAAATGTATTTTTTTTTAATCTCTGCCTCACTTTCACGCTCTCACATGTAAGGTGTAGCCCTAATTTCATTTTCAGTTTTAACGCTCCAGCCTCCAACTCTCGATCTCACTCCTCAGTTTCTCACCGTCCTCAGTCCTCACCGTTCGACAACCTATTCTGACAGTGCGAGCTTGCGACTGCGAGGATCTCACTCTCAGCTTGTGTTGGTAAATCTCTCTCACTCTCAGAATTTCTATTAGAATCTCTGGATCTGCTATGGTTTCAATTCTATTAGAATCTCAATGTATGGTTTTGCTCACTGAGTTATTGATTTACTGTTTCTGCTATGGTTTGCTCTCGATTTGGTTTTGCTCTTGATGACATGAGACTTGAGAGATTAGATGTGTTGTGAGTTGAGAGCCATTTGTATAACTTTGGTGGTTTCGTGGCCAAACACCGACCTCAGCTCTTCTGTTTAAGGAAATGGAACGCTCTGTTTCTCTTGGCCTTCAATGTTCAACTTTACTCACATGATAGAGCATCATAATAAGTCAATGGACGGCTCTGAAACCTACTTCCTTTTACACTAATAATACTCCTATATTCAACTCAACAATTAAGTTCCCATCTTAACTATATGTACATATGTCCCTTGTCATCTACTAGTTACCAAAATTCCCTAGCATGACAAGTGTTATTTTAGAGTACAAGATGAAATTTCATGACTCTTTCCTTGGTTTCATTATGTCATCAATTTGTCAAATCCATATGACTTCTTTCCTTCCTCATTTACACGAAATTAAGGGGTAATAAGGGCCTCCTGGATGTGTTTTATCATGTGTCCAAAAGTGTCTTGTTTCCCCTTTGAACACTTGGCAAAATCCCAAGCTTACACAAGAAACTATATCCCTTACTCCTCTTGACTTAACACATGCTATTATGTAGTTTACCATGTCCCTCACACTCTTGCCCACCGAAATGCCCCTAGGAAAATGAGTTCCAAAATTATGTCATATTGCCTTTGGTCACATGATTATTAAAATTTCACCTGTTACCAAAATCAACAAGTGATTTCCAACTTAGGCAAATAAAAGCCATTATTATCATTTTAATTCCTCAAACATATTTATTACGGAAAAATTCACATGACCTTCTTTTTACCAAAATTATGACCTCAATCGGTCATTGGAGTATTAATCCCATGACATGTATTTATATATTACATTATATCCAAAAATTTAAAATTTCAGAAAATCAAATGTTCAGCTAACTTTCACTATTTCATTCCACTAAATATTTACATTGTACAAGGAACTTGGTAGGCGAAAATTAGGATATTACAAAACATATACTTACGACCAAATTTTCCTTTATAGTAAATCCTCGGAACCAAGTGGCTACCCATGTCACGCTTGCAACTGTTTATATATCATCAACCATTCCGTGTTTCCTCTCTACATGCACCCACGTACCACATACTTTGCAATTGAGAACAAATTTTAATAAAGTAATGACACAACTATAAATGTAGAACATTATATTGGATCGATATTATTAAAGAAGTAGACAAATTAAAATCGCATATCGTCGATGATAGCTTTATATATATAGATTTGATTATATGATAAATCACATAAATACTATACTCTTGATTTTAATTATTATCCAAAAGGCCGAGATAGTCAAGAAAAGTATCTCGTACGTACATAAATATCAAGCACTGACACATATAATAAACACATGAAAGCTTTTTATAAGACAACTGTATCCTTCATTATATATATAACACGAAGCAAGCAGATACAATATTCAATATAAAATAAGCACACCAACAAACCAAGAGAAAGAACATAAAAGAAAAAACACACCAGACACAAATTAAGACATAGCCAGTAAACAACCAGGCATAAATTTTGACGCGTACGTATACACGTACATACGTATAGTGCTTTAACTGACTGGACTACTGGAGCACTATTTATTTATCTTGATAACATAGTAAGAAAATGATCATGTAGGTGCTTGAGATGAGCACGAGGAAGGCACGTGACAGGGGATCTCAACAGTTGAAGTAGCAAAAGCAAGCAGCTCCAAGACCATGAGTGTGGCAACTTCCGTCAAAAGCACCCTCATTTGAACATGCAGATTTACAGGGTGCCTTGTTGATGCAAATCCCAGAAAATGTTTGGCTAAGTTTTTCGCAAACTTTTGCTTCTGCCATTTTATTCTCTGCATATAACGTCTATATGTGTTAGTTCTTAATTACATGCATGCACATACACGATTGTAAATAATCATCATCAAAACACAGTACTGATGTTAACATTGTTAATTGATATGTAACCTTTAACTGTAAAAGATACTAGGAAAAACAAAGAGTGAGTGTTAGGTGATTGAGTAGGACCGAAAACTAACCGCTGGGAGAGAAAAGGACGAGGGCAATGAAGAGGAAGATAGTGAACTTGAAAAGTGAGGAAGCCATGTTCGGGAATAAGAATAAGAATAATTAATCAGTATGTATCAGACTCAATAATGAAGAGGCTTTGTTTAAAGTTTGAGATGAAGGTGGTGAAGGACTATACATCTGCATACATATTTATATACAACTGTCTTCATGTGAATTTTCGTCTTTTTATGACAGTACGGTTCATTACTTAGCCGTTCTAGACAACGTAGAGAACAGGGCAGGTCGATGAGATTATTTATCACCGCTGATGGTTCTGTATTGCACTAATTAACTCCTATGAAAGTGTCATCTATATATTAGTGCAATACAGAACCATCAACGGTGATAAATAATCTCATCGACCTGCCTTGTTCTCTACGTTGTCTAGAACGGCTTTGTTCTCTACGTTGTCTAGAGAATATATATATATATATATATGGGTTAAGGAGCAATTTTACACATGAGCTTTTCCCCAGGAGCGCCCAGCACCACGTGCTTTTTTCTGAAGCAAAAGTACACCGTGGTTACGTTTTAGGAGCGCCCAGCACCACGGCAGTTAGTTGACCGTTAGTCAACTGTTAAGTTGGATGGAAATGAACAAGAACTCGGGTAAAATTACACTTTTGCCCTTAGTTTTAAATAAAAATTACCCTTTTGCCCTAAGTTTTTTTTAAAAAAAAAAAAAAACTAAAAATACCCCTCCTTGGTGGGCCCCACCACCACCGGCCACCCCACTGCCGGCCGCCGGCGGTGGTCGGCCGGTGGTGGTGGTCGGCCGCCACCGGTGGCGGTGGTGGTGGTCGGCCGGCCGGCGGTGGTGGGGCCGGTGGTGGAAGGGTATTTTTAGTTTTTTTTATTATTTAAAACTAAGGGCAAAAGGGTAATTTTCATTTAAAACCAATGGCAAAATGGTAATTTTCATTTAAAACTAAGGGGCAAAATGGTAATTTTCTTTTTTTTTTCCCTACCATCAGCGTCCACGTCAGCATCCACGTCAGCGTCCATGTCAGCGTGTCAGTCCAAATAAGCGCCACGTCACGCCACGTCAGCGTTCCATCCAAGTTAACGGTTGACTAACGGTCAACTAACTGCCGTGGTGCTGGGCGCTCTCCAGAAAAAAGCACGTGGTGCTGGGCGCTCCTGGGGGAAAAGCTCATGTGTAAAATTGCTCCTTAACCCTATATGTATATATATATATATATATATAGCATGTTTTAATTTCGGGTAGTGGGGATGTCATAATTGCTATGTACTTAATTATTGTATCCAAGTGTACCACTCTGGTCTTGATTATAATTATAAGTTCAATTTGGGAAACATTTTGGTCCCTATTATAAATTCATTTTCAAAACAATAAATGAGAGTATTACAATTTTGACCCTATTAAAGGTAGAGAGAATAAATAAGTGGAAAATATACATTTATAAATGAGTGCAAAATTGATTTTTTTAATCAATTTAGTCCATATTTACTGAGTTAACCAACTTTTCTTAGCACGTGAGAACTAAATAATTTGGATTTATAAATAGGACTAGATTAATATGTGCTATTGAACCTATCTGAAATATAATACTATGTTATAAAATATGTAATTAATTTTTGAAAATAAAAATTGAATAAATTGATTAGACATATTATCTATAGAGTAAAATACTCTAACCACCCTTTTGTTTTGCCTTAATTACACGGACGTCCCTTCTATTTTGAAAATATACACTTTAGTCCTTCTATTTTGAAAATATACACTTTAGTCCCTTGTATTACTTTTCTTTTTATTTGCTATATCTATAAAAGAATTAGGATGGAGAATATAGCTTATAGCTTATTTTGATAAGCACTTCTTCGATGTACATTTATCTTCATTCAATTTCATATAATCAGTATATGTAATTGTTTTTTTAAGTTCTCAAGTCGAAATCTGCAGAACTTTACAATACTAGTACATGTATATTGGATGTGAAAGAAATTATTATTGCCAGCGTGTAATACCCTAATTTTCATAATCCTTATAAACATTGTGAAACATCCAAATTTCAGAGCCAATTTTTTTTTTTTTTAAAAAAATCAGAGTAGAGCATCGGAACAAAACATTGAGTAACTGATTATAACAATAACAGTGGCGTATCCGCCTGTTCATAAAGATTAATACATTATCTGTTTACGACTTTAAATCTTCTCGGCCGATCATTACTCGGTCTTCACGTGGTCTTCATCTTCATGTGTCTTTGTCCGCTCTGCTTACTCTTTATCCTCCGTCCTTGGTCTCTCTCTGGACCTTGATGTGATGCTATAGTAAGAGCTGAGATCCAATGTTTATCGGATCTCAGGTAACGGTTAACCTCATACTTATATAACAGTATATGATCGACAGATATTTCTAGAAATACAGCATTGATCCTTGATCATTAAATAACAACTACCCTACAAGCAAAGTTATCTGCCTGCACTATTCACCAGTGCCATGATGTACAGTCGTGTCCTCAGCGCTAGGAAAACATAACGGTATTATCAAAACCATAACCCGTGAAGCTGTAAGTGATTATCTAAGTTTATTACCTTAGTCACTGTGCATGACCTGACGAGTTCCACCCATGGCTTATGAAACTATCCGTATCATATATAAGCAGACTATAAGCATCAGAGTCAGTATTACAGTACGCCGCGAACGTACCTTCGTTTGATGGTACTTCGGTACTTTTGATGGAAATGACACGTTTTATGGAAAACGGCGAAACGTCCAACAGCGGCACGTCGGACAGCGTAACGGCATCAAATCAGAGTTTTTGATGTCCTATAAGAGTAATATCACTTTTATTAGTGATTTGACATCATAACTGGCATTTTAGGTAAAAATTACCATTTTGCCCCTATACCCCTAATTGGCGGAATTTCGCCAGCACTTCGTTACTTTGGCTCCGATTTTTCCCAAAATTTTGCCAGAACTTCGACCCAATGATAATTTTCGAAATTCTAGACTAATATAGCCCTATCATATGATACCCAATCATGCTTGAAAAATTAAAGGCTATACTAGTAGTACTACTCTAACTATTGAAAGAACTACGAAAGCTTAAAGCTTGCTATTTTAGCTTTTCGGGACTCAATCCCTACCAAGTTTTACCTCTTTAAGCATCTTTCAATGCAATGAGGCCTAAAACAATAGTAGGAATTTCACTCCCTACTTACTAAAACTATCTAACAATTCTACTAACTACCGAAAGAACTAAAGACTAAAGACCGAAAGACTTACCCGTTGAAGACTTCTGCAGAATTTCTCCAGAGCTTCTCTCTCTTATTTCTCCCTCTAGGATCGGCCAAGGAAGGAGGAAATGGTGTGAGAATTCAAGAGGCAAGGCCTCTTATTTATAGAGAATTTTTGGGTCCTAAAGTGTAATTTTCCCTTCTCGAATTTTGGGTCCAAAGTTGTAATTTTCCCTTTAATATTTTGAAGAGTGATTCTTGGCCACACAACACACCAAAACGTGCTGCCCCTTCTCCAAGCCAAAGGTGAGCCAATTGGATGATGACACGTGTCCTCATCCAGTACAATTTCCCCGATCGGTACCCGATTCGCGTAATTTCGGAGAAATCTCAAAATTCTGGATTTACAACTTTAAAGACAAATTCTCACTTATTAGAAATGTCCAAGTTAACCTAAATTTAGATTCCATATAGGGATCCAACAGTCAGTCTGAAGTTCCTCGAAAAACGTGTCCGTACGGGTCCTAAGCACAAAACTCGTTTCGAATCACCAATCTCTTGATAAAAATTCACCGATTCCAAATATGTCCATGAAAATTCCCAATTCTTTTCAACTGTCACAACATAACCTTTTCGTCCTCTTGGTTATCTGGCCTTTTCTCAGAATTTCCCTATTTCGTCTTATTAGGAAAATGTGCTAACGATCTCGGAATTAACTTCCGGAAGAGGTCACTTGAAGGTAAAAACTCACTGATCAATATTTTACCTTGACTTTGGAATTCCCATTCCTAGATCTCTAGATAGGATCCGTTTCCTAATTTCTAAATTACTATTCATCCCTTTTTACTTTAATTAATTATAATATATTATAATAGCCACTTGCACAACTTGTTTTCTATTCCATTTTTATTTTTCTTGGGCAAATTTCGGCAGCCATAATACATATATTATATATATATATATATTTTTATTTTTTAATTAATTATTTTAACCAAATTTTCATAACTTTTTTCCTATTGGTCCAAACTTGTATTTAGGCCCAAAAATACCTAAACTCAACTATTTTTCTCCAAAATTTCTAATTAATTATTAAATATGTTTTTACTAATTTTAAGCCTTTTTCCACTAATTTTTGAGCTTTACATAATTATTTCATGAGTAAATACCCTTTTAGGTCCCTGGAAAAACACACTCTACCCATTTTGATCCCTGAGTAAAAAAAATGTCATTTCGGTCCTTTTTAGGGACTAAAAATGATTTTTTGGGAATTTGTGAGGGATTAAAATGCCCACAAAAAATGACTAAAAGGACTAAAAGGGACCTTTTTTTTACTGTTTAAGGACTAAAAATGACATTTTTTTTACTCAGGGACCAAAATGGGTAGCGCGTGTTATTTCAGGGACCAAAAAGGGTATTTACTCTTATTTCATAATTTCCTTTGCTTATGCTTAAGTAATTAGCCAATAATTACCTAATTACTTTATTATCACTTGTTGATAATTTTCTTACTTGGAATACCCCCTTGTCTCACAATTCTAGCTCTGACATTTTCATCTCCATGTCTTCTACATTATTTATAATTTACAAGGGTATTTTAGTCAATTCAATACTTTTTGAGCATTCTTATTCAATTTCTCCAAGTTTGTAATTTATTAAATTACCAAAATTAAAGATAATATACTCTCTCAATTTTTATAATTATTTCCTTGCCTTTTAGGATTTTTCACAATTTTCCTAAGTTATTTATGTCCCTTAGGGGCTTAATATTTGATATCTCATATTCACCTACTTTCTATAGGTTTAACTTTACCAAATTATGATATAGATTTTTAGGGTATTACACATTGTATTTTGATGAATAATTAGCAAAATACAAAGGTGAATATGTGTCTCAAAGGAATATAATCTATTGATTATATTTCTGTGCAAATTTCACTTTGAAATTAATTAACCTATGGTTGGATTTGAGACTACATATTTTGTAATACCCTAAAAATCTGTATTATAATTTAGTAAAATTATACCTATAAAAAATAGGTGAATATGAGATATCAAATATTAAGTAATAATTAGCTTATTTTCTAAGGAAAAATCTCTAGGAAATTAGAGAGTTTAAGGGCCAAAGTGCCAAAATGACGGAAATACCCCTAAGGGACATAAATGACTTAGGAAAATTATGAAAAATCCTAGAAGGCAGTAAAATGACTAAGTGAAGTATGAGAGTATATTATCTCTAATTATAGTAGTTTGATAAATTATGAACTTGGAGAAATTGAATAAGAATGCTCAAAAGGTATTGAAATGACTAAATTATCCTTGAAAATTCTAATATAATGCAGAAGACATGAAAACAAAAATGTCAGGGCAAAAGTTATGAGGTAATATGGTATTATAATTAAGAAAATTATCAACTAGTAATAATAAAGTAATTAAGTAGTATTGGCTAATTACTTAAGCTTAAGCAAAGAAAATTCAGAGATAATTATGTAAAGCTCAAAAATTAGCGGAAAATGGTTGAAAATTAGTAAAAGTATATTTACTAATTAATTGGAAATTTTTGAGAAAAATAGTTGAGTTTAGGTATTTTTAAGCCTAAATACAAGAATGGACCAATTAGGAATTTTTGTGGAATTTTTGGAAAAATTAAATGAATAAATCATTAATTAATTAATTAAATAAAAAAAAATATTTATTAAAATTAAAAGAGGCCAGCCGAAAATTGGGCCAAGAAAAGAAGAAAAAAATATGAAATTGAAAAGGAAAGATAATATGTGCAAGTTGACATTATAATAATATTATAATTAATTAAAGCAAAAAAATGTGAATAGTAATTTAGAAATTAGGAAACGGATCCTATCTAGAGATCTAGGAATAGGATTTCCAAAGTCAAGATAGAATATTGATCATTGGAATTTTATCTTCCGTTAGACTCTTCCGGAAGTAAATTCTGAAGCCGTTTGTGCATTTTCCTAATAAAACAAAATAGGGAAAAATGCATATAGGCATATTTTTGGATATAGAGAAAATAAATTCTAACTCAACATTTAGGAATGAGTTTGAATTTATTTTGACATATTTGGAATCAGTGAATTTTTCTGAAGAAGTTGATAATTTCAGAAATGCGTTCTGAAACCGGACTCGTTCGGACACATTTTTCGAGAAAACTTCAACTGGACAGTTGGAGCCCTATATGGAATCAAAATTTAGGTTAACTTGGACATTTCTAGTAAGTGAGAACATGTCTTCAAAGTTGTAAATCCAGAATTTTGAGATTTCTCCGAAATCACGCGAATCGGGTACCGATCGGGGAAATTCGATTAGACCGGGCTAAAAGCAACCCAAGTCACCATTTTTGGACCAATCTTGGGCTGCCACATCAGCTCTCAATTTCGGCCAAGAGGCTCCCATGGTCAAGAATTTTACACCATTTTGTGTTTGAATTTTCAAGGTTGTAAACAAAGTGAAAATTCCATTTGTATCCTTCCAAAATTCTATAAATAGCCAAGTGCTCTTCACAAATTCTTCACACCATTCTCTCCTTGCCTTGGCCGAAATCTTAGAGGGAGAAAGAAGAGAGAGAAGCTCTGGGGAAATTCTGCAGAAGTCTTCAACGGGTAAGTCTTTCGGGCTTTAGCTTTCAAGTTCGAGTTTTTAGTTCGGTAGTTAGTAGAATTGTTAGTTAGTTCTAGGAAGTAGGGGATGAAATTCCTATACTTGTTTTTAGGCCTCATTGCATTGAAAAATATGCCTGAAGAGGTAAAAACATAGTAGGGATTGAGTCTCCGAAAAGTTGAAGCTTTTGAAGTTCTTTCAAAAATAGGGGTTGTAATGCTTGAATAGCCTTTAATGTTTTAAGTATGATTGGATATCATATGGGAGGGATATTTTAGTCTTTATTTTCGGAAATCAAAATGGCGTCGAAGTTCTGGAGAAATTTTGGGAAGAAAAGTAGTCAGAGTAACGAAGTGCTGGCGAAATTCCGCCAATTAGGGGCATAGGGGCAAATGGTAATTTTTACCTAAAATGCCAGTTATAATGCCAAATCACTAATGAAAGTGATATTACTCTTATAGGATATCAGAAACTCTGATTTGTTGCTGTTACGCTGCCGAAGTGCCGCTGTTGGACGTTTCCACGTTTTTCGTAAAAAGTATGTTTTTTGCCAGAAGAACCTAACGTCGTCAACGAAGGTACGTTCGCGTACTGTAACACTAATCTAGTGCTGCTCATATACATATATGTGATAGGTACATTCACGGATAGAGATTCTGTTAGGAGTCACCGAGATACATTCACGGTTAGAGACTCTGTTCAGGGTTACCGATTATACATACAGTTTCACACGGGTTATAGAGATATTAATACCGTTAGAGTTTTCCTAGCGCTGAGGACACGACCGTACATCGTGGCACTGGTGAATAGTGCAGGCACTTTATGGGGCTTACATACTGCTTTACGCTTATGTACTGTCGTTATATTGATCATTGTTTGTTATGTCATGAATATCTGTTATTCCCTATCTTGTTTTATTTGAGCATAAGGTTAACGTTACCGAGATTCAATGCGGTGAATTGAATCTCGCCTATAGCTTCAGGTCGGGAGGACCATGGATCGGAGATCGAGGCAAGCCGCACGAGTAGGCTCATGGTTGGAGAGCATGTAGCACGAGTGAGCTCGAGACGGAGATGTCACTTTATCGTTTTCCGTAATTACCTATGAGAACAATAGGATGCTGTATCAACACTGTATTACACTCTGGTTATCGTTTTAATGGAAATCAGTTACTCTTACGCTCCAAGGCTCGACTCTGATTCTTTTCAAAAAAAAAATTTGGCTCTGGATCGAATTGGGATGTTACATATTTAGGACAATAAAATGAGACATAATTAACACATTAAATAATGACTATTTTAAGTGTAAATGAGCCATGAAAGAATTATAAAACACTTAATCAAATTAAGTGTTAGTTAGGAAATAATAGGCAAATTAGCTTGCAATTAATTAAGATGAATGGCATAATTCTTCTAATTAATTAGAGACAAATTAAAAGCATCAAAAGAGGGCTAATTATATTTGAAAATAATTAAGCCAAAGAGAATGAAATAATATGTGTCTAAATAATCCTTAATTGCCATGATTGGCTAACAAACCAATGATGCAATGACACATGTAATTAATGGGCATTTAATCATTTGATTAGGGAGTTAATTAAGCTTCTTAATCAGCCCCAAATGTCATAAAAAATGTGCAGCCATAAGGGTAGCAAAAGAAGAGATCAATAAAGCATAAAGTAGTGTTGGAAAGTCAACAATTCCATTAGCCAATGAGAGCAATGGACCAAGGGATATTTTGCAAATGAAAAAGCATATTTAATGGCTATTAGAGGGGAGTATGTCGACCAAGCAAGCCAAGGGATGAGATTCAATTTGATAAAGTGTTTCTAATTCAAAGGTTGTGAAGAAAGAAGGGAAATTGGATCACTTTGGGATTTTGCCTATAAATAGAAGGCTTCACACTCTTCATTTCCTCACACCAAACACAATCACTTCTAATCCTTAGGGATAGGGAGTGAGACGTGAGTTATTTTTGGAGGAGAGGAGCAAGAAGGATGAAGGAGTTGAGCTTCAAGAGGTAAGTTCTTGATAGCATAATTGTAGTTTTAATCTAGGAAATTGTTAGGAAAATTCCTTTACTTGTTTTTAGGCATCCTTGCATTGAAAAATTCCTAATGAGGTAAAATCTTGTGAGGGAATAAGTTTTGGAAAGTCATAGATCAAGATTATGAAAGTTGTAGGATTTTCGGTTTAAAATCCTGTGTAGCCAGTGAAATTAATGCTATTATTTTATGTAGCAAACGAAGTCATTAAATCATGAAATTTTACAGGAACATAGTAGACATGTAGGGATTTCCAAATATATAAAATATGTATGGTTTTGAGTTCTGTACAAGGAGATAAAAATTGTTGAAGTTAGGCTACGTTTTCTGGGGAAAATCTGGGCAGCGTTGAGAAAACATTAAACTGGGAATGATTCTTGATGTTATAGGTTCTGGGAATATTTTTCTTTGAAAATATACCTGTCAAGGGTCATGATGAATTTTGAAGCACTCTAAAATGAGTTTTTTAGAATTAATTATGATTTTTCAAAGTTGCTGAAAAATCTGCCTAGAAAATCCAGTATTTCATTTTTAAGAAAAACAAGGGTAAAATTGAAATAATAAATCTACCGAGGGTAGAAATGTCAAACAAGGTGAAAATATCCTTTTTGATATTATTCTAGGAAATATGGTATTAATTACAATATCATATAAGTTATGGAAAAGGAATTAATCCGACAATAATGTATAGGATATCCGGGATCAAGTCCGCAGTCGGATTCAAAGGACGAACATTTTGGTAGTTACCCAGTGAAAGGTACGTTCGCATACTAGTAACTTTAACTCTAATGTGTCTTGTATGCTTATATGTGATATGTATTGTTGTGTTGTTAACATTACATCTGCTGTGTGCTTATGTATTGTTGTAACCTTACATGTGCTGTGTGCTATGTATGGAATGTTGTAATGTAAATTAATATATGTCTGCCATATATTGTTTTACTTGAGCATGAGGTTAACTGTTACCTGAGGTCCGATGGGTATTGGACCTCAGATGGGTTTAAGGTTCAGGAAAAGAACCAGGATCAAAGAAGGCATCGATAGACGAAGCCGTGAAGAGGCATCGGTCGAGACAAGAGCCGGAAGAAGTTTAAACAGAGCCTACTTTCTGGCATGGATCTAACAAAGTTACTTCAAAACAGTTTGGTGCCGAAGGCAGGGTTAGTCTATGTGGGTCAGTCAATAAGTCGCCGTGAACTCGGTGAGACCCCCATGATAGACACCTACCTGGCCAGGGGCGGAATCAAGGGGGGGCTAGGGGTGGCCCCCGCCCCCCTAAAATTATAAAACTTGACCCAAATTTTTTGAGAATTATGCTTTAGCCTCATAAAAGTTTCAATTTTTTTAGTTTAGTCCCTATTAAAAAGTCTCATATAGGGACTAAAATGTAAATAGTAAAATATTTATGAGGTAAAATCATAATTTTCAAAAAATTTGGGTCCAATTCTGTAATTTTTTCCCCTAATTTCAAATGTTTACTCCACTAGATTTTATTATGTAATTTTCGCCCCCCTTAATTTTCATTCCTGGGTCCGCCCCTGTACCTGGCCAATCTATTTGATTAACTGAGTTAGGTTCATTGCCCCAAGTCTAGTTAAGGCTTGGTCTAGATTGTATAGTTACCATGTAAAAGTTGTAATTATACAAAGCTCTGTATATTGTATCACACGAATATTCCTTCGGGAAATTCTTAATGTAACCAGCATATATATGTCAGGTATCATCATATGTCAAGGCCGCATTACTCTGATGTAGCACCTCAAACTCTGTTTTTGTTTTCTAAGACTATGTTTTCTTAGACAATAAGTGGTATGGAATTTGGGGTGTTACACAGGGCACCCCGGCCAAAGACTCATAGTTCACACACGTATGATATGTGGAATTGAGGGAAGGATGGAAGATATGTTATTCTTTGGCCTAAAAAAAGAAAAGCAGCAAAAGATATTGTGATGAAAATAATACTCTCTCCGGTCCTAATTATAGGACATATTTAATCAATTTTATGAAGATTAAAGAGAGGAGTTAAATTAGTTAATTTTACTCATTTTCCTAAAATGCCCTTATATAAATTTAAAATGGCATAAGCAAAAGTGAATCAACAACCCCTTCTACATACTTCTCTGACCTAGAATTTTCTTGTCTACATGCTTTCTAATTGAAATAATGATCTTACTATATATACATATATGTGTATAGATATATGTATACAGATAGATACACGCACACATATCTACACATATATTAGCGCGCGCGCGTGCGCGCACACACATATCTGTACGTGTGTGTGTATTTTTATATATGTGTACACACACATATATATATCTACACATATATATGGATAGACATACACAAATATACATATATGTACACACACACACACACATGCATATATGTGTGCGAGCGCGCGCGCGTGTCTACAGTAGGCATGTTTTCGGCCTGTTACAGTAAGCCTGTTTTTGGCCTGTATACAATTGGCCTGTTTTCGGCCTGTTTACATTTGGCTTGTTTTCAGCCTGTAAAAAAACAGGCATCTTAACAAGCCACAGGCCAGGCCAGGCTCAGGCCAAAAAAATAGCCTGTAACAGGCCACAGGTCAGGCTCAGGTAGAGTCGGGAAATCGGGCTAAGCCCATCGGGCCGGCCCGTTTAAGCCCTGGTCCTGTGTTAGTTCTCTATTGGTTTTGATGATAACTGACAATTGTATACTCAGATTGAAGTTTGTCTTTGTTAAGTTGGAAAACTTACTGTCAAAGTCAAACTCGAGTTTTGGTTTGGAAACTCGAGTTTGGACTTGACAGAGATTAGCTCAAGTTTCATGTTAAGGTGGCAAGCGGCTTCAACTCAGTAAGAAGGAAAATACAAGTTTGAATCTTGAAAGTGTACTTGTTGATAGAGATAATAACCCTTTACGTTCTAAGTCTCGAAAGAGATTATACATTTAACTAAATAAAAAAAAATCTATGAAAAATATATACGAAGGAGTCATGCATTATTGATTTGATTTTACCCAATATCCACTAGCCACTTACACTTACATTTAAAAATAATATCCTTCGAGCCAAGATCTAAAATGGTAGTGATTCGATCAATCCATCCCTCATTGCCGGATTATTAACCTACCAAAAAAGTATCTAAATGATTTGCACAATTAATTTGATTGAAGAATTATTATTATTTTTCTAAAAAAGGTTGCTTTGACTCATCATAGTATAAACAAAAGTGAGTAGATAATTTGCATGTTTTTGTTACGAAAGTGTGAAGTAAAGGCATGTGTGCGCTCTGTGTTGAAGGGGCATAAGCAAGTGCGTGTTCAGAGACTCTCCTTCACTCACAATTAATTATACGCTTTTTTCTTTTCTTTTTCTATTCTTTCTTTTTTAATTATTATTATTTCGTTCAACTAAATCTAATAATTCTGAATCAATTCTTCTATTCTGCCACACAAAACTTAGCTTCTGAATTACACCAACATTTTAATTAAAAGCCTTTGTCGGAACCTTAAGCCATACCTTCATCTAGTGACCTAAAAAACGTGCCATGCAGTGTTCTGATCACGCTCGTTAGATTTTTTCTAAGGGAAAAAAATTAAATAAATAGAATATAAACTTGCCTCCTCAACGTAAAAACTTTACGAATGAACGTGACTGATTTCCATTGAATCAGATCCTCGAAAATTCCAAAATCTACTGAAAAGACATTTATAAATATTCTCTGATAACCTCATAGTTTTTCCCCTTAAAAAACACATTGATGAGATTTGTCTTCATTTTTATTAAAACAAACAGATTTCTTTAATAAAAAAAAGTCTTTTGAGTGGTTTATAAGTGTCGGGGCCTTTTAATGACAGACAGAGTGTATATGCTTGGTGGGGCAGATCCTCAATCCTTGAAGCCCTGCCATGAAAATTGGAGTGTTATCTCTAATTGTGATTTTTTTTTTTTTCTTTTTCCCATTTTGGAACAACAAAAAGAGGAAGCTACCTAGTAACAGAAATAGTAACTTACAAAATTATTTATTCTTCAGTAAATTCTATTTGTCAATAGTGTATATCTTTTTTATATAACTACTCCCTCCTGTCCTAATTATAAGACTAAGTTAACTTTTTTTAGCTAGATTAAGGAAGCTAATTAAATTTCTTTAGAGTATTTGTATTTGTATTTTTGTCTCCAAACTAATTAGTTTAACTAATAAACTAATATATAATCTAAAGATACACAACATATGATATAATTAATTAACTTATTTAGCTTCCTTAATTTTTTCAAAAAAAGTCAATTCGGTCTTATAATTAGGACCGGAGGTAGTATATGATATGCAGTACTACTTGGTCAAATTCAAGTATTTTCAAATTTAATTAGGGTAGTTTTCAAAAAAAAAAATATCCTGCCTTCATAATTGCGTATTGTGATGTCTAATCTATTTGAAATTATTTACCACAAAATTTTTTTTGATACAATATTTACCACAATTATACGCTCCACATCAGAACATGCTTTTTTTAGGACCATCAAATTTTTTTTTTTTTTGCTAAGAAAAAAGTTTTAGAGGGTTCGACATCAGTCCCCTACTAAGGCCAGGGCACGGCCCCAGGCTCTATGAGCACTTACTGGGGACTTACGAGATCGCCTACCAAAGGAGTCCCAGCGACAGCAGAGGGGATCGAACCCACGACCCAAGAGCCTAGTCCTAGATCCCTTACCATCTATGCCAACTATCAATTCTTTATGCATGATAACAAACCTCTTCAATCTTAGAAGGCCCATATTATATTTTTGCTGTTTGAACCAATATATATACACATATCAAAATTGGTATAATTTGCTTAATGGGCCGAATTGAACAAAAACCCCAACAAAAAATAAAACAATTGTTTTTTTTTGATATAAAAAATGGTGGCAAGTGTGCAACCACTCTGGGTTCTGCAGTGGCAAGGACGACCCTCCTAACAGTGGTAGCTCCATACAAGGCGGATTACAAGTGGTTTTACCGCAGCTCGAACCCTAGACCTCTTAAGGGAATCCAGCGCCACATTTCGCTAGACCAACCACATATTGGTAATAAAACAATTGTTTGTTTGCTGAGCTGGAAGCAATACCATGTTTTCTTGGCCCACATTTTGAGCACAAGTTAAGAGATTTGAAAACTATACAAGGTACCCCTCGTCCTTGGGTTCAACTGGCGAAAGAGTCGTATTTCCTCACTTCAAGGGAGGGGGTTTGATTCCTGCGTTGGTCAAGGTGCTGGGGGAAGCATCCTAGGCAAAATGTTTTCTTGGCCCACATTTTGAGCACAAGTTAAGAGATTTGAAAACTATACAAGGTACCCCTTGTCCTTGGGTTCAACTAGCGAATGGGTCGGACTTCCTTACCTCAAGGGAGGGGGTTCGATCCCTGCGTTGGTCAAGGCGTTGGGGGAGGCATCCAAGGGGTCTAAGCACGGGTGGAAAAAAGGCTTTTAAGACCGAACAAAACAGGTATATTAGGACCGGACCCGCGACCAGTCTTGTTCCAGGCGGTATTAAAAGTCTCCCTATTAAGACCGGACTTGTAAAAGGTCTTAAAGAGTTTCTTTTAGACCGGACATTTTAAACCATCGGTCTTAAAAGTCGTACTAAATAAATCTGAAATATTTTTTGTTCGGTCCTAAAACTCAAACTTTAAGACCGAACAAAAACCCGACCGCTCTTAAAAGATCCAAATATTAAGACCGGACAAATATCAATCCGGTCCAAAAGATAGCGGACTCTAAGACCAGAGGACTAATTACCCGGTCTAAAAGACTGACTTTCAAGACCGGATGTTTTAAATGGACCGGTCTTAAAAGACCAACTTTTAAGACCGGCTTAATACCTTTAAGAGCGGTCATAGAAGTACATCCGGTCTTAACATTTGAACATTTAAGACCGTCTTACTTATTTGCGGTCTAAATTTTCCCGAATTTTTTCCCTGTTCTGTTCTTCCTTACCATATATATATATACACAAATCCACCATCCAAAACAGCACATAAAAGTCGATATACTTTAAGCTACAAGCTATGAACATGAATAAATTGAATTGGGAAAAAGAATACAAATATTATCCACCATGAGTTATGTGGCCTCTTAAGTCTACAACAGCTAAAGTAATTTATACAATAAGCTAAGATAACTAATTACAATCACAATGAGTTACAAATACAGCACGTAAATCAACATACATGTAGTCCAATATATTATTCACCATGCCTTCATCTGATTCCCACCCAACAACGTAACATGCATCCTCTTTTATAACATGCCCATTTGAATCGGATCCTGCCACAAAAACAAAACAAGAACAAATTCATAGTCAATGATGACATTGTTTAATTAAGAACATAGAAGGAATATAATATAGTTAAAACCTTAAAGTTTTCTAAGAATTCTGCATATGAATATTACCTTATGAATTGACTCTTTTATAAAGTGATATCCTCCCATATCCCTTCTTGATGATCATTTCTTATGCCGGGTTCATTATCCACTTTATCTTCTTCGTTCATGTCCGGTAGACCCCTTGAAAAAGGAGTACTATCAGGAATACCATAATTCTCATAAAGTAATTGATATTTCAATTTTTTAATAACATTTTTAAGACTGGTTGTTATATTAACATGTCTGGATAAGACCTATGAAAAAATGATCCAGTATAAGAAGTTCTTTATATTTACAAATCTGCCACCGGTCATAGCTTTAGGACCGGTCCTTCGATAGTCCGGTCTAAATGTGGCGGTCTTAAAGCTCTTTATTGTATAAGAAGTTCTTTTTATTTACAAAACTGCCACCGGTCACACCTTTAAGACCGGGGCGTCGATGATCTACTCTAAATGAGGCGGTCTTAAATCCCTTTTTTGCACTAGTGAAGAAGCAGTGGAAACGCTGGTAGAGGTGGAGGCATGTGTACTCTCTGTCCAATATGCCCTGTGGACTGGGCTCCAAGCGCCCTGCCATTGGATTGTGGGTAAGCCCAACCCCTTTCCTATAAATTTCTTATCAAAAAAAGAAAACTATACAAGGTAGTAATATGCTTTATATTTTTAAGTGTTAAAATGCAAATTTGTTCAAAGGCTTTCAATGAGGAGTAATGTTGTCATGATTTTTTTTTTTTTTTTAGGTTTGATGCAGTCCAAAAAAATTAAAAAGGATAAAGGAGCAAAAATACATATGTGCTTTACCCCCGGGAGCGCCCAGCACCATATGTTTTTTTTTGGAGCAAAAATACGCATGTGATTACCATTTTGGAGCAAAAGTCACATCCCACTGTTATGTTATTGTTCACTTCAGCTCTTTCTCTCTCATCACGGTGAACAGTAACATAACGGTGGGATGTGACTTTTGCTCCAAAATGAAAACCACGTGTGTATTTTTGCTCCCAAAAAAAGCATATGGTGCTGGGCGCTCTCGTGGGTAAAGCACATGTGTATTTTTTCTCCTTTACCCAATTAAAAAACGTAGCAATATTGTCTTTTATCGTTAAAAAGTTAACGCTCAACTTCAATTTTTTAACGCTCAACATTAGTCAAACTTATATAATTATTTATAAACGTAATAATTTAATTAAGTAATTTCTCGCCTTTTCTAAATAAGGTATCTCGTTATCTCTTAGGGGCTGTTTGCTATGAGTAATTTTTCGTTAGTTAGATTTTTTTTTTAAAAAAAAAAACGTAGAGAAGTGGGGTTGTAAAATTTTAATGAAGAGCAGATGTAAGAAAAATTAATTAAAATCTTTTAATTAAAATTCTCTAAGTTTTTAAAAATATAACTCAGAATTTTTTTCTCAGCCCTCCAAATCCATCGTACCAAATTAAGTAAAACAACAAAATCTCAATTAATTATTATATGATACTCCCTCTGATCCTAATTATAAGATCTAGTTGACTTTTTTGGAGAGATTAATGAAGTTAATTAAATTAGCTTAGAGTATTTTTATTTTTTTTCTTCAAACTAAATAGTTTGACTAATAAACTAAGGGAAAAACACTTGTCATGTTGTAGGAGAAGTGTATTCTCATGTTACACACACATGAAATGGTAGGACCCACACACACACACACACACACACACACATATATATATATATATATATAATTAGCATTATATATAGGGAAAAACACTTCTCATGTTGTAGGAGAAGTGTTTTCTCATGTCACACACACATGAAATGGTGGGACCTACACACACACACACACACACACATATATATATCTGTGTGTGTGTGTGTGTGTGTGTGGGTCCCACCATTTCATGTGTGTGTAGGAATCTTCTTATTCTCATGTAACATGAGAAGTATAAACCCCTTATATATGTGGGTCCTACCATTTCATGTGTGTGTAGGAATATTTTCCTTCTTATGCAACATGAGAAGTTTAAACCCCATAAGCTAATATATAATTTAAGAAAACACAACATATCAAATGATTAAGTAACTTATTTAGCTTTCTTAATCTCCCAAAAAAAAGTCAACTTGGTCTTTTAATTAGGATCGGAAGTAGTATAAGGTATATACTCCATCTGATCCTTATTATAAGGCACCAACTAGCAAATTTATTTGGTCCTTTTTATAAGGCACTTGCTTGTTCCCAATGAATATTGATTATTTTTTTCCATGTCTACCCTTAATTAATGAAGGTAATGGGTGAGAGTAATAATTAATATAATATTAGAGTTTAGTGTAATTAGTAGGGGTAATATTGGAAATTACTTATATTCTAAGACAATTTTATTGACTTTAACTACTTTTATTGGTTTGTGAGAAAAATTAGTTGATGCCTTATAATAAGGATCAGAGGAGTATTGTATAAGCTAATAAAATGGGTATAGTAGAAAACATCAGCATCCAAACCTCAAGTGTATCATCTCTCAATGCTTAACTTTCAAAATTGTTCATCCATTTTCAAATCTCAAATTTTAAAATATAGAGAATAATAACTTAAGAATCACAATTAACAATCTCAGTATATATATAAAAACAACTTTCTCAAATATTATGAAGAAGAGATTGGTCATTTAGAAATATTTACAATATAATATTGGACCCTTATATATCTTTGATCTATTTTAAAGTATTTTTCTAGAATTTTTCCAATACATACTGATAATAATATATTCTTTTTTGCCGATGATTACATTGGCATTTTGTAGGGCACAAGAATGGTCCATACCAAAGTAATTAAAATCGAGATTTTACTTAAAATTGGAAGAGGGATAAAAAAATGTAAAACGTAAAATCGTAACGTAAAAAAATCATAAAAAATCATAAAAACATAAAAGCGTTTGGAAAATTAGTAAAATCGTTTTAATGGAAAAAAATCGTAAAAACGTAAAATCGTAAAATCACAGTGATAAATCAAGATTTTAACTACCATGATCCAGACGCCTATGAGGTGGATGTGACTTGGGGGTGGGAGGTTGTGGGTGTGGCCCCTCCCACGTAACCCACCCTACGAGATTTAGGCAGCTGATAGAGGGTATGTAGCATGTGGAAGGGAGACATGTGTACGTTAAAATAGTATTCATATGTACTCCGATTCTAAATATAGGATATAGTTTATACTAAAAATTATACTATAAAATATATCCTATACTTAGGACTAAAAGTAGTATATTATAATGAGAAAAAGACAGAAAAATAGTTTTAAAATTATAAAATTTTAAATCAAGTATGTTATCAAGAGTTGATAAAAAAATAACGAAATTTGATAAACAATTCGTAACTCATTTTTAAAAAATACTTGATTTAAAATTTTATGATTTTAAAGTTGTTTTTCCTTCTTATTCCCTAGTATAATTTCGTCTTCCCTTTTTTTGCCATAATTTCGTCTCCCATGTAACTTTTCTAGGTTATAAAGGATTAAAATAGGGTGTTAACGTCTTCCCAAAAGTTATTATTGGATGCTCAAACATGCTTATGGGAGATTTTGGTTTTGTAAAGACGTTTGTTATGACTTTTTTTTAATTGACTTTTAAAAATAAGAATAGTTTAAACTATAAGCCAAAATTTCTTACTTTTGGCTTTTCCACTCTAAAGAAAAAGTAGCATATGAAAGAAAAATGTTGTATCTCACTTTTTTTAATTGAAATACTATTACGGTCTTTATTATAGATGATTTTTTTTCCTTATATATAAATTCACTTAAAAGTTAATAATCATGATAGTATTACGATTTTAGGTCGATGAGAAATTTAATTAGTAAGAACTACTTGATAATTTTTTATATAAAATTTATGACAATACTCTGATTTAGATCATTCTCATCAATTAATTTTTCAGTGGACTTTTTGCTAATTTTCCTAAAAAATTTAAGTAGTTCAGTATTGTAAATTTTTTCCAAACAATACATTACCTATTTTTATTTTTATAAAATTTATGTCTTTTTCAGTCTTTTACCTTTAAACTTGTTTTCCCACTAATCATCCAAACAAATTTATGTATTTCTTTATGATAAATTTATAATGAATTGCTCTTGTGATGAATTTTGTTATTGATGTATTTGGATTTTGTATTGAACATGTTTTCTTATGTTTTAATAAGATTATGTATTATATGTGATCATTATGGTGTGTAATTGAGTTAATTCATATTAAGTGTCCCGGTTTTTCTAAGTTAATATTTTTCAATTTTTTGTAATTTTGATTTTAATTTTTTTCTTATAATTATCACAAAAGCCATTTATGCTATTGTCAACCTAAACAATTTTCAGTTTCAAAAAAACTAATTATGTTACGTTCAATCCAAATATAAAATATATTACACAATTTGATTTTTACTCAAAAATTTATATAAATCATATTATAAATAAGCTAATTTTCTCATGGTTATCCCAAATAAACAGATGTACTCCTCCGGTCCTAATTATAAGACAACATTTGAGAGTTGGTTTTGGTCCTAATTATAAGACAACATTCTAATAATTGTCAATTTTTTCCTAAAACGCCCCTATTTTATTCTCTCAAGTGTGTTTGATTTTTTGTGAGTAGATATATGTGGACGTGTATACTCTTCCAGTCAACGAAACTTTTAGATATATATGTGTGTGTGTGTCTATGTATGTATATATGTGTGTGACTACACACAAATATCTATAGACACTATAACACACACATATATGTGTGTGTGTCTACATATATATATGTATGTATATATGTGTGTGTCTACACACATATATTTTGTGTGTGTGTGCGCGCGCACATATATGTGTGTATCTACATATATGTATGTATGTATATATGTGTGTGTATACACATATATTTTGTGTGTGTGTCTATATACAAATATATATGTGTGTGTGTGCACACAAATATATATAGACACACACCCACACACACACATATATATATGTGGGTGTGTGTACTGTGTGTGTACATATATGTATATTTGAGTGTGTCCCACACACACACATATATATATATGTGGGTGTGTGTACTGTGTGTGTACATATATGTATATTTGAGTGTGTTTGTCACTATGTGTATGTACAAATATAAACACACACATATATACATGTATATCTTTGTATGGTATGTGTGTGTGTGTGTGTGTGTGTATATGTGTGGGGTGTGTGTGCCTATATGTGTCTATATGTACACACACAAACACACACACACACACATATACACACATATATATATGTGTGTGTATCTATATGTATACACATATATATGTATATATAGTATTATAGTTAGATCATTATTTCAATTAGATAACATGTGGAAAAAAAATAGGTTGGAGAGGCATGTGGTAGGAGTTATTGATTTACTTTTACTTAGGTCATTTTAAATTTATATAAGGACATTTTAGGAAAATGAGTAAAATTAACTAATTTAACTTCTTTCATTAATCTCCCCAAAATCGGTTAAATATGTCTTATAATTAAGACTGGAGAGTATTTGATTTGACTCAAGAGGTCCTGCCCCAAGAAATGTCAGAGACTCAGAGCGGTCACTCTTTCTTTCATATTTTCCACTAAAATAATTTTACTTTGGGGTGGGTCCACTAATACACTCTATTGTGTTCCCCACGCTGCTACTTTTCTTTTTTTTCCGCGTGGAGTATTTGTATTCTGCATCTACCTCATTTTAATTTAGAGGATTTATTAAGGATTTAGATTAATTCAGATTTGAGTCAGGTAAAACCATAAAGTTGACAAAGCTCTACAACCAAACATTTTTTTTTTTTGATATGAAATTTTTAGGAAAGGGGTAGGGTTCACCCACGATCCAAGGACAGGGCGAAATCTCCCTTCCTCCTAGGTGATACCGATATTGAGCAGGACGAGCCGTCTATTACCCTCAGGCGTTAACCTAGGCACCTAGGAAATGCCTCCCCCAGCGTCTTGACCAACTCCAGGATCGAACCCCCTCCCTTTGATGAGAGTGTCCGACCCCTTTACCAGTTGAGCCCAAGGGCCAAGGGTCACAACCAAACATTTAATACAACTGAATTTTCAAAGTATGAACTCAAGACCTACAGTTAGTTAAACTGATATAACTCTTTACCGGTTAAACCAATTGCTTGGGAGCACCACATATTACTACTCTGAAATTTTGAAATTCCGCCATCGAATCTACAAATAGGGTGTCAGAGAAGGCTTACTGGATTTACTGGTCAGAGCAGGGGTGTTCGTGAAATCCGAAAGCCCACAATACCCATCCTAGCCCGATAAAAAAAATGCACAGTACAATCCTAAAAAATCAGCCCATAAATAATTCTTGTTCCTTTTGTCTCACTTTGGCCGAAATATGTCACTATTATAGTGACTTTCACATTGTCTCATAATCACTATAATCACTTATATGATATGTCACTTTAGCTTTTTAATTAAATTATAAAGTTCCTTAAAAGAAAACAACTAGCTTTGATCAAGGACTTCACAACATTCTTTGCATTCCATTAACATTCACTAGTATGTACTTTGTACATTGATTTACATGTAGGGGAGGGATGTTACAAATATCAAAAATCCAAAGTCAAACCTGCGGGAGGGATCTGGGATTTGAAAATGTTTCCAAATGACCAACCTTCCTCTGACAGCATAAGTTGTCAATATCTATACTAAAGTTGTTAATTGTAATTCTTAAGTTGTTATTTTGTATACCTAAGTTGATTAAGCATTGCATTTAACAACTTCAATATACATACTAATAACTTAAGCTCCCCAAATACTAACAATCTTGTAGGTACTATTTTGAAGCCACACATGTGTGGTGATTTGGTATTAAAATTTTTATTTACAAATTAAATATTTCGATTAATCTAATTAGGGTTCAATTTCTTAGTTTTAGATGTTAAAAATGAATAAGAAAGAAGTGGGAGAGTGACCTTATGTCTTGAAAAGTTAGGGGGAATATAATCACTGAAAAACTCATAGTTTCATTAGTGGTCAAACAAAAATGAGGCGTGAAGTGAAGAACTATATAATTATATATTTTATAAATGTATATATATATTTTTTTAATTTCAAATGAGATTTTTTTTTAAAGATGCATGAATCCAATGCCCTACAGCATTTCGTAGTGCTTATAGTATCCTGAAGTATTTTTTTAGATGCATCTATCACCATGAACTATTTTATTTGTACATCTAACACTTTAACTTTAAAGTATGTTTTCAGTTGTACCCAACACCTTAATTTATCTAAACTGTTAACGGTAAAATTGCACAAAGAAGTACTTTTGAGCAATAGGTGTCCCTGTAAAAATTTCATTGTGCTCGGGCACACTATAAAATACTTTAGGGCACGAGTTGTACCTGAAAAAATACTTCAGGGTGCTAATGCACCGTAAGTCTAAATTTAGTTTTATACTTTTGTAAAACTCTTTTAAAAGGCACTATTTCAAATAAAAAATATATATTAATATTTACAAATGTAATTAAAATATTGAATTTTGAAATCCTAACTAATGTCCCAACCTCATGGTTGTTGGGAGATTTTGCGGACAGTTCAAATCAATAAAATTGTATTTTTTGGCCAAATAAAAAAATATCTATACAACATTAAAATCTAAAATAATAAAATATACGGAGAGTATTAGGCGAGGTTTAGATTAATTATATTAGATCAAGAAATTCAAGTAACGGTTATTGTATAAATTATTTTCCACCCAGCATCAATCACTTTATTATTATTTTATTTTCTCTCTCACACGTTTTGGTTTGAAACAAATTAGGGAGACAGATGTGAACCATTGGAAAGGGGACGTGAAACCTCAAACAGCGGATCTTCTTATAATCATGGATGGAACAAACAGAAAATAATATCTAATGAGATTATGTAGATCTAGCCGAAATACAAGCTCAAATAATTAACATAATAAAAGAATCATGGAACAAACAGAAAATAATATCCAATGAGATTATGTAGATCTAGCCGAAATACAAGCTCAAATAACTAACATAATAATAATAATAATAATAATAATAATAATAATAATAAGAGTTGTGGTGGTAGAAATTAAATACTGATCGGGAAAACAAAATTGTATAGAATTTTACTATAGATTAAGGAAGTTATAAAAATTGCAATATTATTTATAAAAAATCAATAAAAATAGAATTCAGTAGTATAAATTAAGGAGATTTTAGTATGAATTAATTCAATGAAGATATATCTGATCAGAGAAAATATAGAGATTTAGTTAGGTGTTACTTTTTCCTTTATCATTTATCTAGTTTTCTGCGTCATTTATGAGGATAGTAGAGTAGTCTTTTCCTTCTCTGGTTTTCTTGTGTCATGAGAGCCTAATCAAATTGGGAGACCAATGAACGGTGGCATGAAAATCATTATTAAAGCAGGGATGCTAATATTTGCCTTGAAAAATACCGCAGTATGGAAGTGCGATGCTGAGGAATTATGGCCTTCCGAAGAGGAAGATGATCCTTTTCTATCTGGTGAGGTTGATTATAAAAAAGATTGGATTGTTGACTCTGGTTGTACAGCTCACATGACAGGTGATGTGGAAAAGCTGCACAATTTGTCAAATGTCAAAATGTTCAAAATGACCTCCAAAGGCACGATTCCAATAACTCAAGTTGGCGATACTATTATCTCTTTCAAATCAAGTAATGATAAATTGCCACTTCAACGAGTCATGCATGTCCCAGGTATGGTATTGAATCTTATCTCAGTTTCAGAATTAACATCTTCGGGTTATTTTGTCTTGTTCGGTCCACAAGATGTGAAGATATATCGTGAACTTGAGATTAGTGAAGAGCCTGTGATGAAAGGACGAATGTTAGAGTCACGCTATGTTTTTCAGGACGTTGAGACGGAAAATTAAGTTGCGGATTTGTTTACAGAAAGCTCGAGTAACAAAAAAATTGAGAGCTTCCATTAGCAACTCCACATGGAAAAATAACAATCTCAACTTTCTCATTATGTGGAAGCCGCTGGCTTCTCTACTATTTTGGGTATACGTATCCAGATATATCTTGAAGTATCAATTTTACCAGATGTATCACCAAATCAATTATTTATTATGTGTATTTGAAAATTCAATTCTTAATTTAATGTTTTAAGTTATTATTTGTATGAGGATTTGGTATTTAATTTTTTATTTATAAATTAAATATTTCAAATAATCTTATTATGGTTCATATTTTTAGTTTTAGATTTAAAAAAATGAATAAGAAGTGGGAGTGACCCTATATCTCGGAAAATTAGGGGAGACACAATGACGTAAATACTCGTAGTAGGAAGAGCTAGATAATTATATATTTTATGAATATAATTTTTTTTTGAATTTCAAATGAAATATTTTTTTCAAGTTTATCAAATGCCCTAAAGTTTTCTTAAAGTATTTTGTGATGCACCTAGCATCTTGAGTATTTTTTAAGGTGCATTTATTACCATAAACAATTTTAATTTATTAGTGCATCCATCACTCTAATGTAATTTTTTTAGGTGTATCCAGTATCCAACACCCTAAACTCTCACATCAATCGTAACAACTAAAATATAAAATATGCTCGAGATATAACCGGTAAATAGTTAGAAATTACAGAGTATTTTGATATATTGAAATGTAAAATAAAATCTTTCTAAAATAAATATATTATGAATAAATAGATTTCAAAATATTTTGAAATCTTATTTCGTTTTGCATCCCTCTTGATCCCACTACTAGTCATCTTTAGAAGTTAAAATGTGTGAAGTCAAAGGTGGCCAACAAGGTAAGAGTAAGCAAGGAACCAAAATTTGCCACATAAGGTGGTAGGTGGAATATATGCACATAAAAGTGCCAACAATGCAAGTAAAAGAAGTGGTAAAAGATGTAACAAGAGGTAGGTAAAATTATGGAATTATAGGGAGCCAACAAGGCAAGGTAAAAGGGAGTAAAAATGATGACTTATCCCTCTTTTAAGCCATGGAAATTTCAAGCCACAAGAGGGGGACAAGTCATGAAGATTTCAAGCCACAAGAAAAGGACATGCAAACCAATAGATAACCACTTGATTAAAGGTGAATTTGTGGAGTGAATGGGGCCATGTTTCGGGCAAATAAGAGGGAAAGAAGGGAGTGTGAAACAAGTTATAATAATTCATGCAAGCAAGGGGTAATTTGGGACAATTGACAAGGGGGATCTTTAGGTTATTTTCCTCCAATTATAAAACACTTCTTACCTCCCTCTTCATGCAACATTTCGTCCAACACCCAAGGAAAATACCAAGTATGCAGTTTGGCCAAAACAAACAAGGAAGAAGGAAGGGAACAATAAGGAACCAAGGTGAGTTATAAAATTTAGGTTCCAACTTCTCTTCTTCAATGTTTAACTTCAATAATTATGAGTTTCATAAGGAAAAGCTAATGTTCTTGGTGTTCCTAAGGGAAGGTTGAAAGGTTGGGAAGAAAGGAAGAGAGAGCAAAGGTCTTCAAGTGCAAGTAACTATCATAGATAATTTTGTGCACTTGTACATGTTGTTATGTTTTTGATGAAGTAGATGAGGTCCAATAATTATGATATTTTCCAAAATTAAATAAGACATCACAAGCTTTAATTTAATAGGTAATTTGTAATTTTTGGACTTATGTATAAGAGTAAATACCCTTTTTGGTCCCTAGAAAAAACACGGATGCCCTTTTTGGTCCCTAAAAAAAAATAAGTCACTTTTAGTCCCTAAAATGGAAAAATAAGGTCCATTTTAGTCCTTTTGATCATTTTTTTTTTCACATTTTAATCCCTCAGAAATTCCCAAAAAGGTCATTTTTAGTCCCTAAAAAGGACCAAAATGACATTTCTTTTACTCAGGGACGAAAAAGGGTCAAATGTGTTTTTCCAGGGACCAAAAAGGGTATTTACTCTATGTATAAAGAGTTGTGAATTTTTGAAGTTGACCCTTAATTATGGAATTGAAATTTGGACAGCAAGGGTATTTTGGTAAAACTAGAAAAGCACAAAATTTTGTAGTTAATGTCATTTAGGATTTGAAAGAACTTGATTTTGATATGAGGATAATTAATTATGATTTTTTCAAGATTGAAGACAGATTCTGGAAATTCTGGGAAAATCATGAAAGTAAAAGTGACAAGGGCAAAAATGGAAATTTTGGCGTATTGGAAATTAATAAAGGACTTTTAGTTAAAGAAGGACCAAATGGTAATTAATACAAATATTATTTGATTTTTTTGGAGAGTTTGCATAAGTGATAATTATTATTTAATATTTTAGGAAGTGACACCACCGAAGGATTTAAGGACACAGGAGTAAATTGTCGAATTAAAAATCAACCAGGTAGTAACTCTAGTCTCACGAACTCTGTATAACTATGTATGCTTGTTTGTACCATGATTGTGATCCGTGTTTGGAACACGCGTTTTATTGCATTCAGTTGTATTTTAGGTTTGAGGCCCAGTTGTTGTTTTCCCAACACTGTGGATCTGGGACTTGCATGGTCATGCGTGTCGCAGTTCACATTACTTGTGATATTGTGATGCTTTATGTGACTGCGCGTATGCTGAATGCTGGTTTGTTATTTTCATAATTGTAGTTGACTATCATGCACTGTTTATGCATTGTACTTGAGATTAACATGTTACTCGGGATCCTTCAGGATTCCAGCCTCTGTTGCTACCTGTGAATTGTACAACATATTGGACGTAACTCCCAAGACGAGGAGGTGGATGTTAGCACAATGAAGGTGCCGAATTGGTTTTGGATTGGTTGAGGGATATTTCTAGGAAGATTTATATAATTATGTTTAAGCGGCGGATGTCAACAATTGGAGGTGGCGGACCGGTTCAAAACTATTTCAAGGATATTTGTAGAAAAATTTATGTGATTATGTTTTGAATTTATACCCAAGATTTGTAATATATTACCAGTATACTACGCCCAAACCGTTTTACTCACTGTGCTGCGCTATAATGCTTTGATGTATGATGTATAGGGTGTGACAAATTCCATTAGCCTCCCAACTATTATTCATTTCTAGAAATTAAAATTATTTTTATGTTTTTTCAAAAAATTGTTTGGGCAGCTGCTTAAGTAATTGATTCTCCAGCAAAATCTTCCCCAAAAAAACAATGAAATCGTTATGTCACTAACTTACCAAGTCCATGAAATCGTTATATCACTCATTTGACCAGGTCCATTCCTAAAAAGATCAATAGAACTTTTTGAAGTATATCCCAACATATTGTCATTCATGCCTTACGCGGATTTGTGCATAAGCACACCTTAGTTAAATTGTCAATCTTCTTTATAAAGGAGTTTTTTTTTTTTTTTTTTTTATATCACATGCTCTAAAATACACACTAGTGCAAAAAAGGGATTTAAGACCGCCTCATTTAGAGCGGATCATCGACGCCCCGCTCTTAAAGGTGTGAACGGTGGCAGTTTTGTAAATAAAAAGAACTTATTATACGCTAAAGTGCTTTAAGACTGCCTCATTAAGACCGGACTAAAGAAGGACCGCTCCTAAAAATATGACCGGTGGCAGATTTGTAAATATAAAGAACTTCTTACACTGGATCATTGGATCATTTTTTCATAGGTCTTATCCAGACCTGTTAAAATAACAACCGGTCTTAAAAAATGTTATTAAAAAAATTGAAATATCAATTACTTTTGGAGAAATCTCATACAGCTAGACTTATATTTTCTACACTCCAAAATTAATACGGAAAAATTAAAATATAAATGTATTAAAGTTTTAAGACCGAACATTTATAAAAGACGGTCTTAAAAGTTAGACATTTAAGACCAGACATAAATCACGTAGCCTCTGTTACTCCCTCATTTGCTCGTGCATTCCTATCACTTTCTTGAAAATGAACGGTGAAAACGATTCCACTCGTGTTCCCGGAACTCCGAGATATCGCTTTGACCGGTGTGGATCGGTCGAACGAACCCTCTTCATCTCACATTGAGCCTCCTCGGCGCCGTGCACGCCGTGGTAGAAGCGGCACACGAATGAGGGAGGTTTCCTTAGTCGTAATTCGGACGAAGCTCCGATTCAGTTTGATGAAAATTTGCAACATTTCGGTCCTAATAAAACCACATATACTAGTTTTGTCGGCGCTCTAGTACGCAGCAAGGTTAGCATCTTGATTGATGAGTGGAAAAATGTGGACCAAAGCACAATAAAGGATCCTATTTGGGACACTATCCGGCTTACATGCACCGTCCCTGACTCTGAGAAGTTGAAAGACTCAACATTGTCTTATTGTGCTGAGCGGTTCAGAAGTTTAAGACCTTTCTTGCTAACACGTATATTTTTGCTGTTAGTTAGTTAGTATGTTAACTGTGTAATGGTTTCGGTGCAAGTAGTTAGTTAGTTATTCTAATATGTGTGTAGGAACCAATTATGATGAATGAATGAATTGACTGAGTTGGAAGCAATTCTGCAACTCCGTTTCCTTTTGTTCTCCCAATTTCTTCTACAATGCTACATCTTCCTTAAGTAAAATGTTTAAACTTGATGAAGTGAATTTGACTAATGTTTGACGTTCATATCAAGCAGAAGTTCTCTAATTTCTGTAGTTGAATCCAATTCTTCTGCGGTAGTTGACCAGCCGCCATCCCCAATACGTCACGAGGAGTTGTGGTTGTATATTCGGCAAAGCCAAGCGGCGCCTACACGAGTGAACAAACTCGTGTAGTTGCTGAACGAATTGTAAGTATCGATATTGTGACGTTTTACTTACTAATTAAACATGTTTCATTACTAAGCTTCTCGTTATCTGTATATTATAGGAAGATCTTAAAAAGAAAGAGCCAGAGGGATCTTTTGCGTCGGACGGGAGGAATGATGTTCGACCGCTGCGGCCGGAAAAGCAGATCACTCGGGCGTGTAAGGGGATTGGAGGACGGGTAGGCCTAAAGCAATACTTTGGTAAATCCAAACACCACAGACAAAGTATGATTACCCGGGAGGAGATGGATCAGACAGTTGCCAAATTAAATGAGGAATCAGCGGCTAGAGAAGCTACATTGAGAGAAATGTTTCAAGCTCAGTTGAAACAGATGAAGGAGGAGATGGATCAGAAAATGCAGTGTCTCCTGAGCTCTCGGCCAGAGACCATTGTGGATCCCTTGACACCTTCGATGCACCTATGCAGCGGCGAGCACTAGAGGGAGCTGCATTGTTGGACGATCGAGCAATCTTGTCATCTATATGTGGAGGATCGTGATAGTCTTAGACAATTGGTTGCTAAAGGGACTGTCCACAACTTGGGATCAACTGTACACCACGAACAAATAGATGAAGAAGAAGTTAGAGTGTCAGTTGAAGAGGTGATCAATGATGCACCTGTCCCTCTCCCAACTGATGAGCTGAAGCTTGTGAGTGATGTCAAGGGAACCTTCATCTCTTGGCCAGTGAAGCTTGTAGATGTCTCTACTCCTCGTCAAGCTCCATCCCCTCGTCAAGCTCCATCCCCTCGTCAAGCTCCACCCCCTCCTCAAGCTCCACCCCCTCATCAAGCTTCACCCCCTCCTCAAGTTCCATCCCCTCATCAAGCTTCGTCCCCTCCTCAAGTTGCACCCCCTCCTCAAGTGCCATCCCCTACTGCTAACTTGACGGCCAAGGAAAAAATATCCGATTTGGTAGCCAACAAATGGTTTAAAGATAAATCGTGGTCTCATCAATGAAGTAGTAGGCCTCGCTCATCCTCAACCGCTTTTAGTTGATAATGAAGATGTAGAGTCCATGCCGCTTCTGGACAAAGGAGTTACTAGTGCATGTGTTCAAGTATTTATAAAGTAAGTATCTTCTTCCTTGATTACATAATTTAAATGCACCATTTAGACACACATACATATATACTAATTCCCTGATCGATGTAATTCTTGTAGGTGCATGCATGAGAAACTTGTTGAACAGGGCATAATCAAGGATTTTGGATTCTTGTGCCCAGTGTATGCAAGTACAACATCCAAGGAATTGAGACAGGAGTACATATCAAAGAGGGTGTGTGAAGTGCCAAGAAAGGTGTACTTGTTTCCAAACTATATATATATACATTTCTTATCGCAATTCACTTAATTATATATATATATATATATATATATATATATATATATATATATATATATATATATATATATATATATATAGTACTTTATCAGCGTATTGAAATTTCAGCAACCACTATCGCTTGGTCGTCATGAACATGGAGTCGCATTATGTTATCTTCTTATGCTCCATTCACATGGATCCATCGCCTACGTTGAAGCGGATCATCAACAAGTAAGAATGTCATTTTGATTGTCTTGTCGAAATCCTGTTGTGAATTTTCGGTGAACATTACCGATAAATTTGTGATTTTGATGATAGTGGCATGAAGACCTTCCAAAGAACGGTAAAAAAGGCGTGGGGTTGATCTTAACCTAAATGGTACCAACCAAAGGTTAGTACATATTTGGACATGGCATAACCTGTCTTGTGAACTTGGTCGATAAGCTATATATGCTCTTATATATTTCTTTTCTTTTTAGACCCGTCGGCAACCGCCGTAATCGAACTTATGTGGCCCTTACGTCATGAAACACATATATGATATTGTGACGGAGGGAAAGACTAAATTCCTTGCAAAGGTAAAATGTTATGGCTGAATTCAGTCACTGATGGCTTAATGTTACATATGAAATATGCACGTAATATGTTATTTATGTTTATGTCTTTGATGTTACAGAGGTTTGCCTGTGAAGAGCCATTTGATGATGATGAAGTGGAGCACATACGCCATGTGTTTTGTGAATATCTGTATAAACTGGTCTTAGAAAATCTAAGTCAGGACAATAGTTAATGTCCTAAATTAATTCATTTGTAAATAATATATGCCGTAGCAACAATAGCCTTCTGTACATACATTTGTTTATTTTTTCGACTAACTAATTCATTATTTTGTAAATATAACGCAATGCAATTCAATAATAAACTTGTTTATTTTTTCGAACAATTTGTGTGTGTCCATTTTGGGTTTCTGAATGAATGGATTGGTGGATAAAGCTATTTAATTAGTGCTTGAAATTTGAGATACAGGCGGATGTTGTAAATGAGCCATAAGAGTTTCTGAAAAGTTTCGCGACTTTTAGGACCGTACATTTTTTAAAGAACGGTCCTAAAGGTCTTCGTCCATTTTGAGACCGTATATTAAACAAATATCCGGTCCTAAAAGTCTTCGTCTAATTCTAAAAAGTATGGGTAGACTTTTAGGACCGTATATTGTTTATTTGTCCGCTCCTAACTTCAAATTTTTAAAATAAGGCTTAATTTTTAGGACCGTATATTTGTTAAAAGCACGGTCCTAAAGGTCTTCGTCCATTTTAAGACCGTATATTTAACAAATATCCGGTCCTAAAAGTCTTCGTCTAATTCTAAAAAGTATGGGTAGACTTTTAGGACCGTATATTTTTTATTTGTCCGCTCCTAACTTCAAATTTTTAAAATAAGGCTTAACTTTTAGGACCTTGGATTGTTATATGTCCGGTCCTAATATTCTTCCTTTAAATAGAGTTCCTGACTCGGTTTTCAGACAAATCGTTAGGGTTCAAGACAACCAAGTTTCTGGCGTTCTTCTCAGGTTTTGTGCTTCGTTGTCCTCGTTTTTACTTGACCTGGTTGTGAAGATCATCATCGATGTCTCTTTTCTTTTTGTCGGAAAAAGAAAGAAGATAACGAAAAGGACACTGAAAATGTTCACACCAGGTTAAGTAAGGAGGACAACAACGATGGTCCAAACTTGAGAAGAATCGTCACTCTGTTTGTTTTTGTTCGAATAAGGTAAACATTGTTTTTGTTTTGTTTTGTATGGTCGTAACTGTTAACTTTATTCTGCAAATTTTTAATGTTGATCACCACGAAGAGGACAATGTTTTGTTTGTTTCCTTTTGTCGGAAAAAGAAAAGAACATCACGATAAAGGAAGTACAAGGAAAGCGATTGGGATCTAAAATTTTTATTTTATTTATTAATTTTTTTTTTTGCTGTGTGAGGCGGTAGTAGTACAAAAAAACATAAAATTTCTAATCCTCCCCATTAGCTGCCAGAAGTTCGGGTTCGGAGGCAACGGAGGAGGATATGGAGGTGCCTCAGGCTTTTGCCCAGCACGACGACCTCGTCGTGGTGGAGGAGCCATTACGGAGGAGGTTGTAGGAGGAGATGGAGATGAATGTGAAGAAAGTAAAGTAACAACGAGTTTAAATAGAGAACCCATCCTGAACAATGTGAAACGCCTAAACATTAACGAGGAGACGTATAGTTACTCGTAATACGAGGAGACGCCTAGTTGGGAAGTTTATGTGGAAGCCGAAGAGACTTAATCATTCATTTCAACATAGGGAAGGGGACTCGCAATCGAGGATTTTGAAAAGAATGAACTTTTAATACCAAATACTGTAAAAGATCCGTTCCTAAAAGTAATATTTTTTAGCCAAAAATTCTTACTTGAAAAAATAAATTTGAAAATATAAAATAAATGAGATTTAGGACCGGATATAGTACAAAAAGACGGTCTTAAAAGTGTTTTAGGACCGGATACAAGGTAAAAGGTCGGTCTTAAAAGTAATTGTTAAAAATAATTGACTATTAGGACCGGATATTTAAACAAATACGCTCTTAAAGTAGAAACATCATTTATACCAATTGACTTAATCATCATCGATGTTTATCTCTCCCGCTCTCTGTCCTTATTAACTCCACACACTACCTCTTTGTCCTTGTTAACTCCTCACTACCTATCTCTCTGCCCCAACTTCTCAAAGCCTCAAACCATGGTTAGATACAGGCAAACTGCTCGTAGGGGTGCATACACACCTCAAGCTCGTGCCATGGTTGTTAACTCCAGCGAGAGTGCGTCCAATTATTTCCGAAGACTCTCGGGTCGTTGGACCCATTGTTATTTCTTCGGATGATGAAGAGATTGCGCATGCCGCACCCCCTGATGTTTGTGCTCCCCACCAACCTTCACAACATGCAGATGTTCGTGCTCCCCCTACCCAACCTGTTGGCCCTAGCGCGCCTACCTCTGACCCCTCTCCGCTTTGCTGTAATGATCCATTAATATTGCGGGTGGAGCAAATAAGACAAGAAGTTGCTGATCTCCGGCGGGAAATTAATGCTCTTCACGCCGAAATCGCCAAGGTTGTTCAGTCAAATTCTTGTGGATGATAATATTCAGCTTCTTTTTCTTTTGTTTTTTTTCCTTGTGTATTCATATTCTGAAAGTAATGTAAGACATTAAGAACTCCGTATGAATTTTTTGGTTGTTATCCAGTAATTAATGAAAGAACCTTATTCTCCAATTTTCCTTTATTTTTTTGTCCAAAAAAATATCCTTTATATATTATTGATTCATTCTAATGCAATCACCAAGGCCATTAAGACCGTACATTTTATAAGTAACGGTACTAAAGAGTATTTTGTATTTTAGGACCAGACGTTTGATAAACCTCCGGTCTTAAAACTTAAATGACTAATAAAAGGTTAGGACCGGATACTTTTAAAACTCCGGTCTTAAAATGTTATTTGTATCTTTAGGACCAGACATTTAATAGATAACCGGTATTAATAAAATCCAAAAAGCTAAATAAGGTATCTTTGTCGCGCGGAAAATTAAATTTCCCTCTCTGAATATCTCTTGCCGCGCTGAAAGTCAATACTCAGTTCCGACTCCAGTGTTTGTGTGTTGCTTCGTCGCTTCTTCGCGTTCCTCTCTCGACAATCACTATCTGGTTCCTTAGCTAAACGTCTATAGACGAAGCTGTAAGAGGTGTTTCGGTTATATAACTTTATTATTTTCCAGCTTATCGTTCTTGATTTTTCATGGGTTTAACGAAATCGATGTAATGTTCTTATGGGTATTCTCTGTTGTTAATGAATATTGTTTTTTGAAGATTATATTTGCACTTTAGACCTACCCAACCTACCAACATAAGGTGTTTTTAGGTTACTCTTGCTGTCTTGTCTGCAATATCACCGTTCGTTGCCAGAGAAGTAAGACTCAGCAATCGCATTTGAATTTATATGCTTTAGGTGAGTCCACAAGACCTTCATCCCATGCATTTAATTTCCTCGTCTTGCATTTATTTTGGTTCTTAGATTCACTGTGATGCATTTATGACCAAAAGTGATTCTTTGTTATGCATTTAATGGGCAAGTTCCTCCGTAAAAGTGATTCTTTGAGCACATATATTTGCATTTGGATGTTGGCTTATTTTATATGCAAGTTTCAATTTTTTCGGATTATGAATGATCAATGATTTTCGTCTATATATAGGAATTCTACTATGGATCACGCTTGGATAAATGCTTTACGAACGAGTGTTGAATATCGAGAATGGGGTGAGGGAATTTATAGAATTTGCTAAACAAAATGCCCATGATGATAGGGAAGTTTTATTGTCCTTGTGTAGAATGTTTGAATGAGAGTCGACTAAGTCCGAAGTTATACACACACATTTAATTTGTCACGGATTTTGTAAGACTTATACAGTATGGGTATGGCATGGTGAAAAAATGCCAAGCGGGTCTCAACATGGGGAAGTGGCCTTTGATGATAATGACACGGATATGGATGATCGCATAGAGGACATTATCCGTGATGTAGGAGAAGAGGCTTTTGAGCGATCACGCACATATGGTAATATGTGCAGTGATGCGAAAGCCGCTATACCACAGGTGTAAAAATACCAATTGTTGAACGCGTATTGAAATTGGTAAGCTTGAAGGCACGTCATGGATGGAGCGACAAGAGTTTTTCGAATTGCTTGAGGCTTTGAAGGACATGCTTCCGGATGGTAATGTGTTGCCGCATCGCTACTATGATGCTAAGAAAATACTTTGTCCACTGGGGATGGAGTACAAAAAGATCCATGCATGCCCGAATGATTGCGTACTGTATAGAAAAGATTTTGAAGAGAAGCAGAGTTGTTCGATATGTGAAACCCCACGGTACAAGTCAGATAAGGGGCCTACAAAAGTGTTGTGGTATCTTCCAATCATACCAAGGTTCAAGCGGTTGTTTGGGAATGTAAATGATGCAAAAAATCTGAGGTGGCATGCAGATGAGAGGATTTCGGATGGACAGCTTCAACATCCAACCGATTCTTCTCAATGGAAGAAAATTGATCAATTATTTCCGAACTTCGACGAAGAACCTAGGAACCTCAGACTTGCCCTTAGCACGGATGGCATGAATCCATATGGAAGCCTTAGCAGCATACATAGCTCATGGCCTGTACTCCTGATTGTTTACAACTTATCTCCTATTTTATGCATGAAACGAAAGTACATCATGCTGTCTATGTTGATTTCGGGACCAAAACAACCCGGAAATGACATAGATGTTTACCTTGAGCCCTTGATCGAAGACTTGAAGGAGTTGTGGGAAGAAGGTGTCGATGTTTTTGACTCTTTCAAGAAGGAGGTCTTTAGAATGAGAGCCATGATATTTTGTACTATAAACGACTTCCCAGCATATGGGAACTTGTCGAGTATAGTGTAAAAGGCCATAAAGCATGTCCGGTTTGTGAAGAAGGCACACGCTACCATCAACTTCAACATGGAAGAAAGACGGTGTATCTTGGACATAGGAGATTTCTTAGATGGGGCCACCCATATCGTCGATTAAAGAAGGCATTTTTTGGTGGCCAAGAGTATGAAGAAGCTCCGGTGGCATTGATTGGGGAGCAAGTGTATGAAAATGTTAAAAATATCAGTGTCATCTTCGGTAAGACTGGAAAGAATAGAAAAGAAACAAATATATAGAAGAAGAGATCTGTATTCTTCGATCTTCCATATTGGCGCAATCTTGATGTGAGACACTGTATTGATGTCATGCATGTGGAGAAGAACGTATGTGATAGTATTGTTGGCACGCTTCTCAACATACAAGGTAGTTCCAAGGATGGTGTGAAGGCAAGATTGGATTTGCAAGCAATGGGAATACGCGAAGACTTGCATCCAAGGCCATATGGGAAGAGAACTTATTGTCCCTCGGCTTCTCATACTTTGTCTAAGGATGAGAAACGAAGCTTTTGTGAGTGTTTACATGGCACAAAATTTCCCTCGGGGTATTCTTCAAATTTTAAGAGGCTTGTCTTAATGAAGGATTTGAAATTAGTAGGCCAAAAGTCTCATGATTGTCATGTCTTGATGCAACAGCTACTCCCAGTAGCTATTCGAGGCATCGCCGAATATGATCTTCGGGTCGTTTTGACTAGACTTTGTTTCTTCTTCAATGCGGTTTGTAGTAAAGTCTTCAAGATTGAAAAGTTGGATGAATTGGAGAATGAAGGATATCTTATCTGTGCCGCTTGAGAAGCTATTTGTTCCTACATTTTTTGACATCATGGTTCATCGATTGTTCATCTAGTGAGGAGATAAAGTTGTGCGGCCTTATCCATTTACGGTGGATGTACCCTATTGAAAGATCTATGAAATTCCTAAAAGGGTACGTGAAGAACGCGTACTGGCCAGAAGCATCAATTGTTCAGAAATATGTTACTGAAGAGGCCATGGAATTTTGTCAAAATTATTTGGCCAAAGTAAGACATATTGGGCTTCCAAAACGTCACCGGTGAAGGGGGTAGACGAGGGCTTCGGTAAAGAGTGTGGATCGTGATGAATTGTCACAAGTCCACTTATACATCTTGAATAATGTTGATGAAGTTCAAGCCAGCATATCTCACATAAAGAAGTCGTAAGGAAAGAGAACCATCGAATGACCGAACAAAGGTTGATTAGGGAACATAACATAACTTTTGCAAAGCGGTTCAAACAAAAGGTCGAGGGATCTGAATGTGTTTCGATACAATGAAATGGTTAGCACGTGGTCCCGAGGTTGATGTCATAAGTTGGAATTCGTATGTTAGTGGTGTTATGTTAGAGGCTGAATCTATGCACTTCTCCAGTTCGAAAGACAAGAGGCCTAAATTGGCAGTCATGCCATATTATGGGGTTATTGAAGAGATTTGGGAGGTGGACTATGTCAAATTTAGATTTCCCATCTTCAAATGCAAGTGGGTTAATGTCAATAATGGTGTTCAGATCGATCGGCTAGGATTCACTTTAGTCGATGTCAATAGTAGAAGTTTTGGAGATGAACCTTTTATTATGGCAGATCATGCAAAACAAGTGTTCTATATCACCGATCAAGAAAATAAAATGTGGTCTGTAGCTCTCTAAGGAAAGAGGGTCATTGATATTGATGAGGAAAGTCATTCAAATTATGGTCTTCCTGATTAAACAATGTCATCATTGACTATATGAATTTGTTCTTGTTTTGTTTTTGTGGCGGGATCCGATTCAAAGGGGCATGTTATAAAGAGGATGCATGTTACGTTGTTGGGTGGGAATCAGATGAAGGCATGGTGAATAATATATTATATTGGACTACATATATGTTGATTTACGTCCTGCATGTTTTGTAACTCATTGTGATTGTAATTAGTTATATCATAGCTTATTGTATAAATTACTTTAGTTGTTGTAGACTTAAGAGGCCACATAACTCATGGTGGATAATATTTGTATTCTTTTTCCAAATTCAATTTATTCATGTTCATAGCTTGTAGCTTAAAGTATATCGACTTTTATGTGCTGTTTTGGATGGTGGATTTGTGTATATATATGATCAGGAAGAACAGAACAAGGAAAAAATTTGGGAAAATTTAGACCGCAAATGAAAAAAAAACGGTTTTAAATGTTCAAATATTAAGACCGGATGTATTTCTATGACCGCTCTTAAAGGTATTAAGCCGATCTTAAAAGTTGGTCTTTTAAGACCGGTCCATTTAAAAAATCCGGTCTTGAAAGTCAGTCTTTTAAGACCGGGTCCGGTCCTAATGTACCTGTTTTGTCCGGTCTTAAAAGCCTTTTTTCCACCCGTGACATTTTAGAAATTCCACTAAAAAAAACTAATAGTTAGTGGCAATTTGTTTGTAGCAGTCAGACAAAACTAGTCTAAAAAGCAAACTTCGTAGCGATTTAAAGCCAAAACGTTACAAATTTGTAACGGGAACATTCCTATTAAAGCGCGAAGTGGTTGGGGACAAACTTTGTAGCAGTTATAATGAAATAACAGCTAAAAAATATAGCACCAAATTAGTAGCAGTTCGTTTGTAGCTGTTAAATACATTACACTGCAACAAAAAATGGGTCAATGAAGACGTTGCGCGAATGGTTTTGCGGTTTTTTTTGTAGCGGTTGCTCCATGAAACTGCTACAGAATAAAAAGAATGAAGCAAGTGTATAGCAGGTGAATAAAACCGCTATAGATTGTCACGGTGGCCGAGGTAGGGTTTCATGTTTTGTAGCGGGTTTTCCTCCAAAACTGCCACAGAATGCAAAGAGTCGCTCACATTTGTAGCGGTTAAGCAGAACCGCTACAATTTTTGTGTGTTTTGTAGCAGTAATCTCCAAAACTGCTACAAAGTGCAACGAGTCAATCATATTTGTGGCAATTAGGTTGAACCACTACAAAATGTCACGGTGGATGATGTAGGGTTTCGTGTTTTGTAGCAGTTTATATTAAATCACTACAAATTGTTAAACTTTGTAGCAATTTTTTCATAATCATGGGTAGTTTTTTCATCACTATACTTGTCCTTTTCTTTTATATAAGGATATGCCTCGAAATTCTAAAGGTATTCAAGGGGCTCCTATTATTAATTTTTTTTCTTCCATTTTTTAATTTAGTCAGGTTGAACTTTAAGGAGGAGGTAAAGTGTCAGGAGAATCTACGTCAAACATTTGAGCATCTCTTTATATTCATCTTATTGAATAGTCTCTATCCTCAACAATTAACAGAGATTAGTAAGAAGATTAAAACAATTGTGAATAGAGTGGTCGTTATGGTCACCGAAGGGAAGATTGTCCCTGTAAGGCCTCTGCTTCGGATTCTCAGGGTGGTGCGAATCCACCACATCACTCCACAACTCCGGGCATCAATCGTTCGGCGACGCTTTCTCCATCCTCCAATACGGACGACGCCTTTGGACCATGGATGCTGGTCGATCGGCGATCTCACCGGAGCCGGAGTTCACAACGGAATGAAAACAAAGAAGGCCAACGGTACTCCTCGGGGTCGTCGACTAGGGCGGTGAAGGCTGTCAAGTCAGTCTCCCGTTTTGCTGCTTTAGAAATTCTTGAGGAAGGCGATCGTAGGGTTCGAGGAGATGATCTGGGACGTACGGAGGTTATGGTAGAGGAAAATCATTTAAGACAATCTGAAATAAGATTTGAGAAATATCATTTGGTCAAATCCGGGGCGCAGGAATCTAGGAGGGTGCCAACTGGTAAGACATCAATTCAGAAAATTGAAACGGTCAACAAGCCTAGGCTGGAGTATAGGCCGAAAGACACCAAGGCCCAGCTTTCCAATGGTAGGCAAGGAGGTAATATTGGTGGGGGTGGGCCGGATGCCTTGATGGATCAATCGGGTCCCGCTAGTAACGAAATAGCAATGATGGATCATGTAAATGGGGTTGAAGCTTCAAATGCTGATGTTGGGCCTTGTGTAGCGTTGGATCCCTTAGCCAATTCTAAAGTCTCGCCGAATTCTGATGGGATGAATAATGTGCATGGTGGGAATTCTAACAATAACATTATGTCTCATTTGGGCCCTAAAAAATCCATTGAAAAGAAAAGTAAATCTAAAGGGCAACGTTCTCATGTTATTGTTCAAGGCCACCTTAATACTCTGGTTCAGCAGCTGCCTCCTAAAATAAATTCAAACAGTTCTGCCATCATAGGGCAGAATCATGATGACTCCGTCATGGAGCAGGGCCGCGAATCATCTCAGCCTATCAACTTGCGGCTGCCTGATCACTGGGATCCGAATGAGGATATTGCTCCAGATTTTATGGAAGGTAATGGAACTTCAGTCCCTGAAACTCCAATTGAGCAATTACCGGATGGGGAGGCAGGAGACCCCAGGTAAGTTTTCTTTTCCCAGTCCTATTTGTATTATTGTTTTAATGATTATTGCATCTTGGAACTGTAGGGGGGCTGGTGGCCGGACCTTCCCTTTAATTATCAAAGATATTGTTCATAAATATTGCATTAATATTCTTTGTCTTATTGAGCCACGTATTAGTGGTGATAGAGCTGATCGGGTTTGTCGTAAGCTTGGCTTTAGTCATTGGATCCGTGTGGAATCTACTGGTTTTTCTGGGGGTATTTGGCTTATGTGGGATAATGCTGTGTTTGATATTAGTTATATTGCCTCCACAACTCAACTTCTTCATTGTCAAATTAAAGAGCATGCCACCAATTCTACTAGTCTTGTGACTTTTGTTTACGGGGAAACTAACTCTATTGGTAGAAATGCTTTATGGAACTCCCTTCGTTTGCTTGCGAATTCCACCTCCCCTTGGTTGGTCATTGGGGATTTTAATGCTTACTTATCTCCGAATGACAAGTTAGGAGGGGTGGAACCTTCTTGGGTCTCTATGAAGCATTTTAAAGACTGCGTTGATGACACTGATCTCATTGAAGCTAGAATTCAGGGAGAGAAGTTCACTTGGGAGAGACAGGGTTTGAAAGAAAGGCTGGATTGGGTGTTCTCTAACCTCAACTGGATCAATTATTTTCCCAATTTCATTGTCCGTCATGAGCTGAAATTCAAATCGGATCATAGGATTGTCATTGTGAATTCTGATTCATCTTCCCAGAGAAAAAGATCTCAAAGTATTTTTCTTATCAGATTGCTTGGGCCTTAGAAGAGGATTTTAAAGACATTACTAGGGAGGCTTGGCGTGAGAAGAAAGCCGCTTCTGATTGGAATAATAATCATGTTCGTAATTTCACCAAAAAGAAGAAAGAGCTTATTCGACGACTTGAAGGAATAGACAGGAGCCGGAAGATGAATTTGCAAACTGGTCTGTATCGTTTGGAAAGAAAATTATGGCAGGAGTACCATAAAGTGGCTACCCAGGAAGAAATCAGCTAGTTCCAAAAGTCTAGAAGCAAATGGTTACAGGGGGGTGATAGGAATACAAGATTTTTTCATGCCTCCGCTGTCATCAAAAGGAAAAAGCAGAGAATTGGGGCAATTCAGAATGAAGTTGGGGAGTGGGTTGAAGAACATGATGTCGCTAAAATGATGGCCTATGAATTCTTTGTTAATCTTTATACACGTGATACCTTTGTCAAGAATTCCGATGATTGGTGTTCTAATTTTCCCCCCATAGAGATTAACAAGTTGCGCATGTTATCAAGGAGAGTTTCCAGAGTTGAGATAAAGAATGCAACTTTTACTATGGGAGCTTTTAAAGCACCTGGACCCGATGGGCTTCAGGCCCATTTTTTCCAGACCCAGTGGGAGGTGGTGGGGGATAAAATTTGTGCTCTTATCGAGGAATGTTTCAACAATCCCTCCACTATGTCAAATATAAACAAGTCTAAGGTAGTTTTAATTCCCAAGATTGATAATCCCTCTACGCTAAGAGACTTTCGTCCCATATCCTTGTCTAACGTGAGCTTTAAAATTATTACTAAGATTTTGGCGAACAGATTAAGAGACATTATGGCCCAGCTTATTAGCCCTGAGCAATGCAGTTTTATTGCTAACAGATCCAGCTGTGGTAATATTATTATTGCCCAAGAAATCATTCACTCTATGAGAATGAAGAGCAGGAAAAAAGGATTTGTTGCCATCAAGATCGATATGGAGAAGGCTTTTGACAAGCTCGACTGGGGATTCATCAAGAGTACCCTCTCATGCTTGAATTTGGACAATAATCTTATTGATCTTATTATGGTTTGCATTAATACAAACTCCATGTCTATTCTTTGGAATGGTGATGAAAGCCCTAGTTTTTCCCCTTCTAGAGGAGTTAGACAAGGAGACCCGTTAAGCCCTTATATTTTTGTCCTATGCATGGAGCGTTTGGGGCATCTTATCAAAGCCGAGTGTGATAGCCAGCGTTGGAAGCCTTTTTCGTTTAAAAGAGGAAGCCCGTTCATCTCGCACCTTTTCTTTGCCGATGATCTCATCCTCTTTACTGAGGCTTCCTGTGGTCAGATGATGGAAGTCCGTAGGGTGATGCAAAGCTTTTGTGAGGTCTTCGGGCATCATATTAATCTGGAAAAATCCAGAATGTTTTGCTCTTCGAATGTCAATTTTAATCATGCTCTGGAGCTTAGTCAGTTGCTTGGGATTGGAATCACGTCGGACCTTGGTAAATATTTAGGGGTGCCGATTATTCATAAGAGAGTTACGCAAGCCACGTACCATCCAATCATCCAAAAAGCCAGGAAAAAGCTATCCCTGTGGAAAAGTAAATTTTTGAATATTGCTGGTCGCTCTGTCTTGATTAAATCGGTGTTATCCTCTCTTCCTAGCTACTACATGCAATCTTCTCTTCTTCCCATTTGCACCATCAATGAGATTGATAAGATTTCAAGGAATTTCCTGTGGTCCCAAGAGGAAGACACTAAGAAAATGCATCTCATTGGGTGGGATAGCATTACCCAGGCCAAGAAGCAAGGAGGTCTTGGTTTTAAAAACCTTCGAAAACAAAATAAAGCTTTCATTATGAAACTTTGTTGGAGTCTTCTGACTAAGAAGCAAGCTCTGTGGGTTCGTTGTCTCTGGTCGAAGTATAACTGTGGTAATCTTTCCATGCCTAATGTCTCAAAAAAGAGAAACTCATCCACTGTTTGGAATGCAATCGTTCAAGTTTGGGATGTTTTTCTTAGTGGAGTGGGGAAAAAGGTTATCAATGGAGAAGGAACCAAGTTTTGGACTGACCTGTGGCTTCCCTTGGATCGTCCCCTTATAACCTTTGCTTCGAATCCTTATTTAATTAATGAAGATGAGACTGTGCGGGACCAACTTATGATGAATGGGAGATGGGACGTTAACAAGTGGCAGGGCATCCTTCCTCCTTTCATTATTCGTAATATTTCTAACACGCGCCCTCCGTATAGTAATTCATCGGACTGGTTTACTTGGAGACCTGCTAAGGATGGGTACTTTTTTGTTAAATCTGCTTATCTTTATCTCACTAATCGGCGAGTGGATGGTAATAGTAACTTCTGGACCCGAATGTGGAAATGGCACATTCCTGTAAAAATTAAATTCTTCATGTGGCAAGTGGGTCATGAAAGGCTTGTCACTAATTTACTAAGAGCCAAAAGAGGTCTTACTAGTGGCAGTCTTTGTCCTTTTCATTGCAATTGTGAGGAGAGTGTCATCCATATCCTCAGGGATTGTGAGAGTGCTACGAACTTCTGGAAAGAAATTTTAAAGCCTAACTATCTTGTTAAGTTTGTTTCAGGTAACTTGCAGGGCTGGCTCAACTGGAACACTAAGTGCAATCCTGGAAAAGGAAGATTTCAGAATTTTGCCTGGCCAAAAGTTTTTAGTCTGGGATGTTGGATTCTTTGGACTTCCAGATGTAAAGCCCTTTTCCAGGGTGAAACCATTGATATCAGGGAGATGCTTCATTTATGTAACTACCTCCTTATGGAAAATACCACTAGTCATTCCTTAACTCATCAAGTTTTCCATTTCGGCAGGACTGAAGAGAAGGCTTGGACCCCGCCTCCAGTGAATGTGGTTCGCATGGACGTGGACGGATCGGTGCAAACCAATACCAAGCTGCTTGCGGCGGAGTAATTAGGAATTCCCAAGGTCACTGGCTGATGGGTTTTTGCAAATCCCTTGGCCTGCATACTGTTGTGGAAACTGAAATGCATGCCATCATGCTAGGCCTCAAAATGGGACAACAGATGGGCTTACAGAGATTTCTCATTTACTCTGATTCTATGGATGCCATTAATATCCTCATGCGGGGATATTGTTATGACGATCATCCGTTAAGAGATATTATCAAGGAGATTAGAGATCTTCTCTTTTAAGACTGGCATGTTGAGCTGCACTACTGTAACATCCCGACTTTTCACAAGCAGTACAAATTTTTTTTTTTTTTTAAAACATCATTTCAAAATGATCAGAGTAGTGCACCGGAGCGATTGAGTAACTGATATATATATTAAAATACCCATGGTAGCATGTCTTGAGGCATAATGGATAGTGATACAGTCGGATGTATGACATGACGAGAGAATAATACGATCGAGATGTATAATGCAGACAACGATACGGTGAAATCATAACAACGGTACAATCGAGTACAGACAAAAGTACAATCGAGTACACACATGACGGAGAAACACACATATTCATACAATAACCATCGAGTTAGTGTTACGATGCAGCGAACGTACATACTTCCGTAAACCGAATGAATGGCCGTGTAAGTGTCTACCATGGGGCCTCACCGACTTATACGGCGACTTATGGCACACCCACGTAGACTAGCCTTGCCTTCGGCACCAAACTGTTCTAACATATTTGTATTCAATAAACATACCATAACAATACACATAGCACATATATGCATACCATAAACATAAGAGTTAATGTTACGATGCGCGGACGTACCTTCGTTGACGTTATTCGGTATTTCTGGCGGAATACGACACGACAGTAGGTAAAAACGTAATCAGTGATATCCTATCAACATAACAATGTACTTGTTAAGGATCTATCATTACCACGGACACTTTTAGTCAAAATGACTATTTTACCCCTGACCCCCTAATCGGCGGAATTTCGCCGATGCCGTTACTTTGACTCAGACTTTCCAAAATTTTGCAGAACTCCGACCCCACCATGATTTTCGAATTTAATACTTAAAATAAAGCTAAAGATCTATCTAGCATTACTACTAAAACTACTCTTAGTTGGTGGTTTGTCACATCAATTAATGTGATGTGATGCTTTTGCTTTATGAACTTGTACCGATAAAGTTCACGATCGGTGTCGAATCGCGTAATCTCGGAAAAATCTCAAAAATCCGGAATTACCATTTTGAAGCCCCTTTCCTTCTCATTAGGAATATCTAATCTAAACTAATTTTTGATTCCATCCGGGGCTCCAAAAGTCGGTTCGAAGTTTACGGAAAGCGTGCCGATTTCGGAAGAACTTTCGGGATCATCAATCTCTGGACAAAAATTCACTGATTCCAAATATGTCCAGATAAATTCAAACTCATTTCCAAATGTTGAGTTAGAATTTATTTTCTTCAGATCTTTAAAATGTGACTATCTGCATTTCTCCCTATTTCGTCTTATTAGGAAAATGCTCTACCGGCCTCGGAATCAACTTCCGGAAAAGGCTAACTGAAGATAAAAATTCACTGATCAATATTTTACTCTGACATTGGAAAACCTATTCCTGGTACTCTAGACAGGATCCGTTTCCTATAAATCTGATCACTATTCATTGTACTTGTTTATACAATTTTACACTTCAACTTGCAAGTTAAGGCACCATGATTTTTACCAACTCTTGTCCTTATTATTATTATTTTATTAATTTTCGTTTTAATTAATTATTTAATTAATTAATAATATATAAAATAATTATTTAATAATTATTTTATATAATTTTTTTACAAAATTTTCCTATTGGTCCATTCTTGTATTTAGGCTTAAAAATATCTAAACTCAATTATTTTTCTCCAAAATTTCCAATTAATTAACAAATATGTTTATACTAATTTTAGGCCACAAACCACTAATTTTAGGGTTTTACATAATTATTTATGAATTTCCTTTGCCTATGCTTAAGTAATTAGCCAGTAATTACTTAATTACTTTCTTACCAATAGTTGATAATTTTCTTAATTAGAACAACTCATTACCTCATAACTTTTGAATTGACATTTGTGTTTTCATGTCTCATTCATTATATTAGCATTTACGGGGTATTTCGGTCATTTCAATACTTTTGAACAATCCTTCTCAATTTTTCCAAGTTTATAATTTATTAAATTACTAAAATTAGAGATAATATACTCTCTCAATTTAAATAATTATTTCATTGCCCTTTAGGATTTTTCACCATTTTCCTAAGTTATTTACTCCTCCCAGGGGTATTTTGGTCATTTTGGCACTTTGGCCCTTAAATTCCCTAATTCAAATTTCGGGGTATTACAACTACACTTCTAGGGACAACATCTCCTGTGCTGACTATATGGCCAAGAGAGGCCATGATATCCCTCCTGAGGAAGATGTGACGCTGCTCCCAATGATCCCTGAAGGATGCTTAGATATGGTTTTGAAAGACCAATTGGCTTGTTGCTACTAGTTTTTGCTAGTTTGTTGTATTTCGGATTAGACGTTTAGTCTGGTCCCCTTTGACTTTTTCAAGCTTCGGCTTGCCTTTTTTCTTATAAAAAAAAACAATTGTGAATAGAGAGACATAAATCCAAATACAATCTAACCTCCTTCTTCCCCTTCAATATTGCGGTTCAACTTCAAAACTTGTTGATCAAGCATGATGTGCCTATGATTATCAGATATAACAATAAATACAGTTTCAATCAACTTTGTTTAACAACAATTTTGTCACTAAGTTGCTTTTTCTTAAGGGAGAATCCCATATAAAGACGGTTGAAATAAATAAATCTTAATCATAAATTGGGTCAATGACACAACCTAGAATATTTAAATGTTGGTTATTTTACAATAATACCCCTAACTCATTATATATATATATATATATCACGGGTGGAAAAAAGGCATTTAAGACCGGACAAAAGAGGCATTGTAAGACCGGACCCGTGTCAGGTCTTGTTCCAGGAGGTATTAAAAGTCTCACTTTTAAGACCGGTCTTAAAGAAATTCTTTAGACCGGACATTTTAAACATCCGGTCTTAAAAGTGTTTCAAAATAATAATAAAAAAGGAAAAACTCAAATGAAACAACTGGTCCCAAATCACCAGATATGGCAACATTTTGAATGTCCCTCCGTCATCAACGACGGAGAACCAAGAGAAGATTAGAAGCAACAACAACAAGAAAAACAAAAAAGATGATTACAAAGTCCATAAATAAGCAAAAATAACAAGAAACAGGAATCATTCACCATGAAAATCGAATTTGAAGTCCAGATCTACAAAAAAATCACAAGCTTAAAGCAACCAAATCTGAGCAGGACCCTCTTGTCGGTGCTAGCAAAGCTTCAAGCAACCAAAATCGAAGTCCAGATCTGAGCACGAGCGGTCAAGGTAGGAAATAAACAGACTTAAGCAAGAAGAGATCTAGGTTTGATTTCAAACCGGATTTATGCGAAGGCGGCGTGGAAGGACCCATAGATCGAAGGGGAAGGAGCCGCCGTCGTCCAGAATCCTTAAAGTAGTACGCTTTCGCTGTTGCTGAGGATTGGAGTCGACGTTATCGCAAAACCCTCGAAGCATCTCACCGCCAACGTTGCTAAGGATTTGAATGTGTGGCTCTAGGGATGACTTACAAAGATTGCGAGTAGGTTAGAGGAAGAGGATGACATTCTTTCTGAGGATTTGACCCGTGAGGCTCTTGGGACACTCATTGAATCTCTTACTAAGCAAATGTTATATCACCAAGAAGACAAAGCAGACTTACGGACTTAACAGGTTTAGAGAATTTAGTTTTTTTTTTACACTTTTAAGCCCGGTTTTTTTGAAACAACCGGTCTTAAAAGTGTAAAAAAAAAAAAAACACCAGTGGCAATTTCGTAAATATATAGAACACTTTTAAAACCGGTTGTTTCAAAAGCGGTCTTAAAAGTGTTCTATATATTTATGAAATTGCCACCGATCATTTTTTTTCTTTTTACACTTTTAAGACTGGTTGTTTCAAACAACCGGTCTTAAAAGTATACTTTTAAGACCGGTTGTTTCAAACAACCGGAACTTTTAAGACCGGTTGTTTGAAACAACCGGTCTTAAAATTGTTCTATTTATTTACGAAATTGCCACCGGTCATACTGTTAAGACTGGATCTTTTATAATCCGGTCTTAAAATTCTTCTATATATTTATGAAATTGCCACCGGTCATACTTTTAAGACCGAATCTTTTATAATCTGGTCTTAAAAGTGTTCTATATATTTGTTGGAAGTTAAGATTTAATTAGTTAGCGTATACGATTATATTGTGCAATTATATTAATTAAGTTATTAGCGAGATTTTAGGAATTAAGTTAGCAGATCATGGTTTTTTGAATTTTGTAATTAAATTCCTGATTGTAATCATCTTAATTAAGTTCTTAGAGAGATTTTCGGAATTAATTTAGCAGATTATGATTTTTTGAATTTCGTAATTATATTCCTGATTGTAATCCCTAGATTATAGGAACTGCCTAGGTCAGAAGATTATTTACTTATTAGCATTTGTATATAATTTCAATTAAGCGAAGGAATAATCATTGCAGTCTCGGACTCATCTCTGATCAGCGTCTTCTCACAATATTTACGAAATTGCCACCGGTCATACTTTTAAGACCATATATTTTATAGCCCGGTCTTAAAAGTATTCTATATATTTATGAAATTGCCACCGGTCATACTTTTAAGACTGGATCTTTTATAGTCCGGTCTTAAAAGTGTTCTATATATTTACGAAAGTGCCACCGGTCATATTTTTAAGACCGGATCTTTTATAGTCCGGTCTTAAAAGTGTTCTATATATTTACGAAAGTGCCACCGGTCATATTTTAAAGACCGGATCCTTTATAATCCGGTCCAAAAATTTCTTTATATTTATGAAACTGCTACCGGTCACAAGAAGGGATCCGATACAACCCCTCCAAGAGATAATCGTGAAAACTCGACCAATTGGAGGTATGCCACCTACGAGTGGATTGCTCATCTGAAAACAGTCTCTGAAAGTAAGTAAGGGCTATATCCTTAAGGTGTTCATCATTGTCCACCTAGATATTATGCTCATTTCTCAACTTGGAAATTTTATTAAAACTCATCCTAGTTACAGTCTTAAGATGGTAAAATTTGGTATTACGATCTCCTTCAGTTAACCATTGGTGACGAGACCTTTGGAACCAAAACAAATCTTCTCGCTTTAAGATATCATTCAACCGATTCCTACACTCCAGATCATTTGAACCAAAATAGCATAATCATTATTCACACTCTTTTGGTATATCATTTCCAGTTCAGAGCTCAAGTTACTCTTTTACCGAAAGATATTGCCATAAATCTCTTGATTCCAATGACTTAATGGCGTAACAAAACAAGCTAGCATCATTGGGAAGTCATAGCAAGTCTTCCATTGAGATTGCAAAAAATCAAGAAATTCCGAATGATTCATAAAACTTTAACTTATACAAGTTACCAGTATAACTACTACTTTATCTAAGAAAATAATAAAAACTATTACAAATTACCATGATAATTAAAAATAATAATTAAATTATTTTCACATAGTTAAAAAAATTAATAATTTTTTTTAATTATTGTAATATATTATTCAGTGTTTTGTTACAATACAAAACGTGATGTATTATCAAATAATTTGTAGATTCTATCACATTTTTGCATATCTGTAATACCCGGATAAATGAAAGGGGTATTTTTGGTAAGCAAGTATATAATCTCAAGACTTGTGATAATATAGTATATTTTTCTAAGGAAAAATCTCTTGGAAATTAGAGAATCTAAGGGCCAAAGTGCAAAATGACGAAAATGCCCCTAAGGGACATAAATAACTTAAGAAAATTATGAAAAATCCTAAAAGGTGAGGAAATAATTCTTAAAATTGAGGGAGTATATTGCCTCTAGTTGTGATAATTGAATAAATTACAAACTTGGATAAATTGAATAAGAATGCTCAAAAAGTGGTAAATGACCAAAATACCCTCACAAATTCTAATATAATGAAAGAGACATGGAAACACAAATGTCAATGTAAGTGTTATGAGGTATAAGGTATTCTAATTAAGAAAATTATCAACAAGTGATAATTAAGTAATTAGGTAATTACTGGCTAATTACTTAAGTATAAGCAAAGGAAATTCAGAAATAATTATGTAAAACCCTAAAATTAGTGGTTTTTGGTTTAAAATTAGTAAAACTATATTTACTAATTAATTGGAAATTTTGAAGAAAAATAGATGAGTTTAGGTATTTTTAAGCCTAAATGCAAGAATGGACCAATGGGAAAATTATGTAAAAATTATGTAAAAATAATTATTTAATTAATTAAATAATTAATTAAATAATTAATCGAAATAAAAAAAAATTGGGCAGAAAAAAAAATAAAAAGAAAAAAAAATGAAAATGAAATGAAAAAATAATTTTTGCAAGTTGCAAATATTTTAATAATATAATTAATTAAAGTAAAAATGATGAATAGTAATTTAGAAATTAGGAAACGGATCCTATCTAGAGATCTAGGAATGGGATTTCCAAAGTCAGGGTAGAATATTGATCGGTGGAATTTTATCTTCCGTTAAACTCTTGCGGAAGTTAATTACAAGCCGTTTGTGCTTTTTCCTAATAAGACGAAATAGGGAAAAATGCATATAGGCATATTTTTGGATTTGAAGAAAATAAATTCTAACTCAACATCTAGGAATGAGTTTGAATTTATCTGAACATATTTGGAATCGGTGAATTTTTCGAAGAAGTTGGTGATTCCGAAATACGTTTCGACACCGGAAGCGTTCGGACACGTTTCTCGAAAAAACTTCAACTTGACTGTTGGAGCCCTATATGGAATCAAAATTTAGGTTAACTTGGACATTTCTAGTAAGTGAGAACATGTCTTCAAAGTTGTAAATCCAGAATTTTGAGATTTTTCCGAAATTACGCGAATCGGGTACCGATCGGGGTTTTATCGGTAGAAAACTTCTAAGACAAGTTGATGACATCATCGGGATGACTTCATCTTTGGAAAAGATGACATATGGACGTTTTTGGTGGAGGATAAGGAAGGAAAATGAGTGATTCTCAATAAGGCCACATCTACCATCTCTGAGCCGTCGATACGAAAGAAGATCCAACGGTTGAAATCCATAACTTTTGCCTATAAATAAGACACCCCTTTACTCTTCATTCTTCACAATTCAAGAGAGCATTTCGGTTTTAGTGAGAAGTTAGAGAGAGAAGCTGCGGGGAAGGAGTGCAGGGAAATTTGCGGCGAAGCTCTGGGTAAGTTTTTCGGTACTTAAGCTTTCGTAGTTCTTTCGGTAGTTAGAGTAGAAATGCTAGAGTAGTCTTTAATCTTCCAAGTATGATTAGATATCATATATTAGGGGTATTTTAGTCATTATTTCGAAAATCTTGGTGGGGTCGAAGTTCTGGCAAAATTTTGGAAGATTAGAGTTAAAATAACGAAGTGCTGGCGAAATTCCGCCGATTAGGGGTATAGGGGCAAAATAGTAATTTTTACCTAAAATGCCAGTTGTAATGCCAAATCACTAATGAAAGTGATATTGCTCTTATAGGGAATCAGAAACTCTGATCTGCTGCCGATCTGTTGTCCAGATGTGCATTGTTGGACGTTTATTGTTTTTAGTAAACGTGCCGTTTCCGCCAGAAGTACCTACGCTCGTCAACGAAGGTACGTTCGCGTACTGTAACACTAACGCTGATGATTATTGAATGCATATATGTGTTGATATGTTGTGTAAATAGTTTGATGCCGAAGACAAGGCTAGTCTATGTGGGTAAGCCAAATAGTCGCCGTAAAGTCGATGAGGCCCCATGATAGACACTTACCTGGTCATGCTATTCAGTGCTATATGCACCGTGTCTATGGAACCGTACTTAGATGCACCGTGTCTATGAAACCGAACTTAGATACATCGTGTCTATGGAACCGAACTTAGATGCACTATGTCTATGGAACCGTACTTAGACGCACTGTGACCAAGGAACCGTACTTGGATCTCTACTACAGTTTTTACGGGTTATTGTGATGATAATGCTGTATTGTTTCCTATATGGATCATTGCTGTGATTCTAGAAATATCTGTCACACATGTGTTGTTTATAAGCATGAGGTTAACCGTTACCTGAGATCCAATGTGGTAAATTGGATCTCAGCTATAGCTTCGAGTCGGAGGACCGGAGAGCCGAGAAGAAAGCAAGCGAGCCACGTAGAAGATCCGGTTGAAGATTTCTTTACATTGTATTATACCTTTGAACCACACGGTTTTTGTACATTGTTGTATCCAGCCAGACTTACGGCATTTTATATGTACATATCAGTTACTCAATCGCTCCGATGCTCTACTCTGATTATTTAAAATGATGTCTTAATGAAAAAAAAAATTATACTGCTTTTGGAAATTGGGTTGTTACAATATCCTTATTCATAAATTAGAAATTTTATCTTATTTTTATATATACATTTTTTTTTTCAATATTTTCTTTCCTTTACCGATTCGTTTTAAAAGGAACTCAAAGTAATATAGTGGAAATTGGGGAATATTTGTATAGTTAATTGGACGATGTGATACACTATATTTTTTAATTATAGGTATATTTAGAATAAATTTTATAAATTAAAATATGATAAGTGTAGTTTTATATTAAATTTTATATCATGAAATATATGTTAAATTAAAGATGTTAAGAAATTCTGAGAATTACAAAAGCCCCAATAAAAAAGAAAACAATTATTATTATTATTATTACTTGCTATAAAAAAGGTTAGGTGGAGTAAGACACCGGTATCTTACCAGGGTCAAGGCATGCCTTAGGCTCAATTAGTGCTTATAGAAATACTTACAGATCAATCACCAATGAGACATTCATATCGACCAACGGATATCGAACCTCCTCCCTTCTGGGGTGAAGGTCGATGCCTTAATTGTGTCAATCCTCATTAACAATTAATTTTTGTTTTTGTTTTTATTTTTTATAAGAACAATTATTTTTTGTTTGCTTGCTGAGCGAGAAGCAATACCATGTTTTCTTGGCCCAACTTTTGAGCACAATTTAAGAGATTAGGAAACAATACAAGTCAGTAATATGCTTTATATTTTTAACGTTTAAGGCACAAATTTATTCTGGAAGATTTTGATAAGTAGTAATGCTGCCCTTAAAGTGTTTTCACTTTTCAAGTTTAATGTTGTTTCAGAAGTTTAAAAACGTAGCAATATTACCCTTATTGTTAAAAAATTAAGTTTTAAAACATAGCAAAGTTGTCTTTATTGTTAAATAAATTAACAATCAACATCAAGTTTTTAAATATATGAGATTATGTTGAATCGGCCAAAATACAAGCCCAAGTAAGTAACATAATGATGATGATGATGATTAAAAAGATTGTAAAGAATTTTCTATAGATTAAGGAGGTTATTAAAAAAAATAATACTATTTATAAAAAAAAAAAATCAATAAAAATAGGATTCAATAGTATAGATTAAGGAGAAAAAGTAATTATTATTATTCCCCAGTTGTAAATATAAGACACATTTGAATTTTTTTTAAAGATATTAAGAATTATTATGAAATGGGATGTTTATGTGGACTAAGAGCTACATAGACACAAGGTTTAGTGGGATGTATTTGATATTAATATTTACAAATATAATTAAAATATTGAATTTTTAAACTCGAACTAATCTCCCAAGCTCATGGATCATGGTTGATGGGAGAATTCGCAGACAATTCAAATCAATAAAATTTTAATTCTTTTGCCAAAAAAAAATACATAAAACTTTAAAATCTAAGCAGTATGATTATTAATAAGCAGTATATCCGAATATTATCAGAGTGGAGCGATTGAGCGTTTAAGTTGGGTTAAGTGTGTGAGTAACTGATAAGTGGCTACAAGTTTAAACTTCTTAGTGGTGTATCTGGTCGGTGCTTAAGCGGTACAATTATCCGAGTATTCAAAAATTATACATAATACAGTATAAGTACAGCCCAAAATGAATCTTCCAGCTGAGTCCTCACGCGGCCTGCTTACCCTTATCATCGACTCCTGATCATCCAGATCCTGAAGCTATGGTAAGTGCTGAGATCCAATACCCATTGGACCTCAGGTAACAGTTAACTTCATGCTCAAGTATAAACAATATATGTATGACAGATATTCATTACATTTCAGCATACCATACATAGCACATAGTAGATGTAAGGCTACAACAATACATAGCACACAACAAATGTAATGTTAACACAACAATACATAGCACACACCAAATATAATGTTATACACATTTGCACTAACCAGTGCCACTACAGCTCCTCTTGTTCTCAGCGCTAGGAAAACAACACTACGGCGTTATTAAGACTATAACCCGCATAAATCTGAATGTATATGAACAGTGACCTAAGACCGAGTCTTAGCCACTCTATGAATCATCTATCACATATAAGCATACAAGACACATCAGAGTTAAAGTTACAGTACGTGTCCGTACCTCAGTCGTGTAGCTAGTGGTACGTTTGTCCGTTCGGTACCAATTCCTGATTCCTCAGATATCCTATAATTTTATAACCGCATTATTTCCTTCATAAATAATATCCTAAGAGATACCTTAGACACTATTGACCTTTTTTTATCCCTGGTGGGTTTGATATTCCAATTATACCCTACAATTCCTTAAAAACAGAATTTCAGCATTTCTGCCTAGATTTTTCGGTAACTTTAAAAAATCATAATTAATTCCAAAAAAATCGAAATGAGGTGATCCAAAATTCTACATAATACTTGATATGTATAATTCTGAGGAAAAGTAAAGGCTTCAACTCGAATTCCCTGAGTCAATACCAGTTTTAAGTTTTCCAACCACTGTTCAGATTTTCTTCCAAAAACGTGATCCAACTTCAATAATATTTATCTCCTTCTACAGAACTCTAATTGATACATATTTTATATCAATGGAAATATATACATGTCTAATATAACCATTAAAAAATTCATAATTTTGGAAGACGAATTTATACATAAAATAATACCCTTAATCTGACTGGCTCCAGAAAACTGAAATCTGGGAATTTTACCAATTTTCACAATATTGCTCCATTGATTCCAAAAATTATTTTCCAACATGTTTTTACCCCCATTTTGCATTTTAAAAGCAATGGAGGCCTAAAAAAAATCATGGGAATTTATTTTACCATTTTCTAGATTAAACTAAAATTTTACTAAAAACTAAAGACTAAAGACTAAAGCTCAAGAACTAGAAACTCACCCTTGAAGAACTCACTCCCCCTTCCTCCTTCTCTTTCTCAATCCCACTTCTCACTCTCCAAATCAAAGGATCAGAGATGCATATTTTCGGTGGTGGTGTGCAGAATTTGTGAAGGAGGGGCTCTCTATTTATAGAGGAAAAATCAAGGACACAAAAGGAATTAAATTTAACCAAAACTCACCCCAACCCTTGGATTAAAAATACACTTTTCGAAGATTAATCTCCACCATTTAAATGCATCCCGACATGCCTTTCACCAACAGCTCTTTGATTTTGCTTTTTAATTAACTAATTGATTTTAGTATTTCATTGTAAAGAAAAAGAAATCCTATCCAAATTCTCCATGTAGTTAGTTGGCGCCACTATAGTTGACTTTGGGGCTGATTTATTTAAACTTGATTAGCATCCTAATTATGTGTTTATATACCCTTTAATTATAATTGTTATTGTAGGATTGGTTCATTAGTGTTTTAATAGACAAGCTTTAATATCCTTCATCTTTGGCCCTTAATTTTTGATTTAAATCAGCCCTTCTTTGATGCTTTCTAATTGATTCTAATTAATTTGAAGAATTATGCTAATCATCTTAATTAGTGCAAGTTTAATTATCCAATATTTTTTGCTTAATTTTTTTAAATTTAATTAAGGGTTCTCATAATACTTTCTTACCTCTTTTGGTTTATAAAATAACCATTATTTCATGTGTTAATTATGTCACATTTTATTTTCCCTAATTGTAGTATCATAATTAATCATGTGTTAATCCATTTTAATATAAAATTTGCCTAAAATTATAATTGAAAAATCATAATTATTTGAGACACATATTCACCTTCAATTTATACTAATTATTTCCCAAAATATAATACTTATATTAAATAGGAATTTCCAGGTATTACATATAGGATGCATTTAACTTTTTTTTAGTGATATTAAGAATTATTATGAATTTCCATTATTTCCATAACCAATATTGGTGAGATCTAGAGACACTCATGTAAGTTTTTGTTGAAGACATTCTCTAGCGATAAAATATCATGAGTTAGTTGTTTCCGTTATCCACTCCCACGCGAGAAATGTTGCAACACGATAAGTATTAGAGAAAATTGGAGTAAAGGACCCAATGATAATAATATTTATTGGGAAGCTCTTAAAAAAATTTAATTATTTGGAATTACCTGTTGCAAAAATAAAATTTTTAAAATAATAAATTACTCCTAATTAAATCCCTATATTTTCTCCGAGCGTGTTCTGGTTTGAAACTAATTAGGGAGGCGAATGTGAACCATTGGAACTTAAAAGCAGATGAGGGAGAGGAATGTAAATTACACCTCAACCAGCGGATCTTCCCAGAATCATAGAACAAACAGAAAATAGTATCTAGTGAGATTATGTTGACGTCGCCGAAATACAAGCCCAAATAAAGTAAATAATAATAATAATGATGAAGATAATAATAATAATAATAATAATAATAATAATAGTGGTGGTAGTAGCAGCAGCAACCGGAGGAAAAAGAAAATATTGATTAGAAAAAGATTGTATAGAAAATATTTAACAGTGTAAATTAAGGAGATTTTAGTATGAATTAATTCAATGAAGATATATGAGATGAGAGAAAATATAGAGATTTAGTTAGGCTTGATTTTCCATAATTTATAATTCAAGTCCGAGAATCATCCGTAGTTTTTTCCTTTACTTGTTTTCTTTTGTGTCATCAGAGCCGATCAAATTAAGAGAACATCTTTTTAAGAGTTCTATTGGCGATGACATCAATGAACGGTGGGTTGAAAAACATAACAAAAGCAGGGATAGTAATATTTGCGTTGAAAAAGATCGTGATAGGGAAGTGCGATGCTAAGGAGAAAGATGATGCTTTTATATCGAGTCGAATTGACTTAAAAAATGATTGGATTGTTGACTCAGGTAGTGCATTACACATAACAGGAGACGTGAAAAAGCTGCAAAATTTGTCAGACTACAAAGGACCTTTAGTGATGTTGAGTTCAGACGACGAAACGTTTCCCATAGCTCATGTTGGTAGTACGGTTGTCTCTTTGAATTCCAATGATAAATTGACACTTCAACAAGTCTATCATGTTCCAGGTTTACACAATCTTATCTCTGTATCACAATTAACATCTTCTGGTTACTTTGTCTTGTTCGGTCCAAAAGATGTGAAGCTATATAACAAACTTGGCATTAGTGATGAACCAGTAATGAAAGGACGAATGTTTGACTCGCTCTATGTGTTTCCAGCCGAGTGAGTAACATCTTTACAAATAAAGTATTGGGTTGGGTATTATATTATTACTTTACAAAAAGGTTTAATTTCCCTTGTGTTTTTTCCCCAACCATTTGCCTAGTCTTATGCATCAATTCTAATTCTAAATAATTGTCCGCTTGGAGTCTATATTGTATAAGAATATCCGTCAAGATTCTAAATGTATTCATGGTGGCTCCTATTATTTTTTTTTTCCTTCTTCCATTTTTTTAATTTAGTGAGGTTGAACTTTAAGGAGGAGGTAAAGTGTCAGGAGAATCTACGTCAAACATTTGAGCATCTCTTTATATTCATCTTATGGAATAGTCTCTATCCTCAACAATTAACAGAGCTGAGATTATTAAGAAATAGATACATAAATCTAAATACAATCTAACCTCCTTCTTCCCCATCAATATATTGCGGTTCAACTTCAAAACTTGTTGATCAAGCATGATGTGCCAATGATTATCAGATACAACAATAAATACAGTTCCATTAACTTTGTTTAACAACAATTTTGTCACTAATTTGCTTTTTCTTAATACTTGATATTGATTGAAATAAGAGGTAACAAAGTGATCTTTTGACGGTTGGTAGTTAAGCGTGTGTTCATAGTTTAGAATAGGGCAGAGCAATGGGCGGGTTGGGTAACCCGAGGCTAAACCCATAGCCCGCCCATTTAATTTTAAATGGGTATGGGTTAGCCCATACCCGTACCTCAACCCATTTAAACTCGTGTAAATGGGCTAGCACATAAATGGGCGGGCTAACCGGGTTTTGGGTAACCCATTTACATTTGACTTGTTTATTTTTTTAATAAAAAAAATATATAAGCATTAAGCATCCATCCAAATTCATCATTCCAATTTCTGAAATCTAAATCTTCAAAGTTCCATGATTACAATTCACACAAAATAACATAAATTTAGACAAGTACCATCGTTACATAATCTTGATGTTCAAACTCCAATTTTTAAATTAAAACATTACAACCACAAGTTCATAGATTAACAAAATGACATGTTTCCATTGAATCCGCATGCTTCAGTCTTCATCATCTTCAGATTCACTTAAAAGAATCTTGTATCCGACCCAGTACTAGAAGCTAATTTTGAAGATACTATAGATACTAGTATACCCAACAAATTACATGCCAACAAATTTGAAACTCAATACTTGGAAGCATTCGCTCTCCACCATGCAAAAACATCAAATTTTGGATCACAAAAGCCAACTAATTTAATTTGAAGATATTCATCCACTTCTAAAATATTCTCTACATTACATGTAGAGTCAATAGCAACTCACAAGTTTGAATAGATAGAGACATAAAGAGAGAAAGTGAGCGAGATTGAGAGTTGATGGCCATTATGATTATAGATTAGAGGTGGCTAAATACTCGAATAGGAAGAGACTCAGGGAATGCTTTACGTGGAATGCGGAATGGGATGGGTAGTTAATAAAAAAATTGCACTAAATGGGCAGGTATGGGCAGCCCATAGGTGTGCCCATAGCCCGCCCATTTAGATCCTAAATGGGCGGGTTCTAACCCAACCCATTATAAAGTCTTTTTGGGCGGGCTCAATATGACCCAATTACGCTGGGTTTTGGGCGGGCTCATGGGTTATGGGTTTCATGCTCAGCCCTAGTTTAGAATATAATCTTCTTATAATCTCCCCAAGAAGTGTGTTTTCATTAGTTGAAATTTCGAACAAGGAGGGTCTCTTGTGCAGCATGATCTTTTTTAGGGGGGAAAAATAATTGACTCGTCAATGTTGTCGGTTCTTCGACAAACAAAATTGCACTGCTAATTTGTTTGTCTTTAGGCGGATGGATTAGTGTGCGTATTTGTTGCTTTCAATTGATGAAATATAATACAGTTGAAACCCCCTAGATTATAAGTTCCATGCATGAGTTATTGCCCAATTCCCCCAAAAAGATAATGTTTAACTCAAATTATACAGTGATTGAAATAGACAATTTTTAAACCACTCACTATCTAATTATAAATCACTTATAGGGTAATAAATAATATTTTGTCAATTTTACCCATGTTGGCTATATAAAAATGTGGTGGAAAAACATCAAGGGTGCAGATGGAACAAATCTAAATTGGCAAGAGTTCAAGGTAATGTTCTGTTAACACTATTTTCCAATAGCCTTATAATTACTTAAGAGGCGGAGTAATATGCTTTTCAACAAGGGGAGTTATATGCCTTTCAACAAGGTGACTTGGATGTAAATTCATTCATTACAAAATTTCTAGTCAAGTATACTGCTTATGGCCAGTCACAAAGGAATGAAAAATGGATGGCGGAAAGATTTCTGGAGCAAAGAGATAAATGGATGTAGGGAAAATGTGCACTTTAACACTTCTCTTGGTTTGTGAGAATGGGGTACAAGTAATTTATAATAATGCACAGACCGTTTTGTTTTTTGAAAACATACATTTAAGTCTAAATTAAACCATTAACTCTGTTAATAATATGCAAAAAAATATAGTTTTTTTTTTTGTTAAAATTTATATTAAAGTATTATTATTACTAATTTACTAATTTACCTTTTATCATATTAAATTCCTAATTGGGCCAAATATATTTATAGATGTTTGTAGCAAAAAATATGTTTAAAAATTTTAATTATAAATATAGATGAGTTATACAGCCTCTCAAACTAACTTATATCATTTATACGGTATAATAAACAAAAATATGTGTTTAAAATTCTTTTTATCCATTTAAAAAAGATGAATAAGGTTCAATAAATATGATTGAAAATTAGGGTAAACAAATTTTATAATATAATAAAAAAAGAAATTTTATAACTCGTTGAAAAGTTTAAACATATACATATCGAAATTATTTTTTGGTTGCATTAAAAAAGGATTTTTAAAAGAAGTATATAGTTTTTTGAATTTTTTTTAATGAGGTGTATTTTAGTCAAAATAAAATTTAAATAGTCACCTAATGGATGGGTGGATGGAAATCAAATCTCAAACATACAAACGAGGGTTTGTGTAATATATATTTTAGTTTTGAGGAAGGCTTCTACGTGCTTTGCAAAGTAAAGGGAAGATTCCTATAATTTATGTAAAACAAAGAGGTAGCTAATATAGTTTAGGGAAAATTACGTGCAGGTCCCAAGGACTAGAAATAATTACAAAAAAATCCCTTGCAATCACCAAATTACATAAAAGTCCCTATAGACTTTTTTGATATTATTTGTATAGAAACAAAATCCAGGTTTTAAAATTTTGTTGTAAATATGACACTTCCTGTTGTAAAAATGACTTTTTCTGTTGTAAATGGCCAGATTTTAAATTTTGTTGTAAATACAACACTTACTGTTGTAAATCTAGCATTTTTCTGTTGTAAATGATCTCTTTACTTTCAAAATCTAGATGTTTAAATGTTGTTGTAAAGATGGCACGTTCTGTTGTAAATAGTTATAATTTTTTGTTTTTTTATTAAATGATAATTAAATTATGATATAACATATAAGTTTAAAGTCCGCAGCAACAGGAAGAGGTACTCATTAATCAAGATGGGGGAAGCCTAGAAGAACTGGAGGGGTCATCACTAAAACTCAATGAATAAGGATGGGATGATTCCTCTATAGCAGCTGATCGATAGCGTGCTAGATAGCGTCCCTGCATTAGACTAGGCGAGTTTTGTTCAGTATAGGAGGAGCCAACAGGGACAAGTACATTTTTAAACAATTATTAATTTGTTAATAGAAATTCTTTTTGTAATTATTGTAATATTTCGTACCTTATGCAGGCTCTGTCTTAAAGGAACACCAGAAGCTGATTGCAGTAGAGGATCCATCACACGACAGAATCCAAGACATTTGATGTGACCTACAGTGAGCTGATATTTTTTAAAGTGAAATTAATTTTAGCTTTATATTATAAAATTATTAATTGTTTTATTTTGAAATAACAAAGTTCATGTTCCTTTAATTCTTTCAGGAGAGGAAGGCACAGGAGGAGAACCGTCAGATGAACTATGGGGAGTTATTCACATACACCCATACACACCATGACGGGACGGCGACCTCTTAGCAAGCAGAAGATGTTATTGTAAGTTACATACAAGAGATTTATATAATTTATGTAATTTATTCAAATTATATGAAATTCTTTCATTAATGTTTTATAAAATGTGTGAGCCATCAAGAGCAAATCAAGCAGACTCAGGTGAAGCTGCGACAGTCTCAAACCCCAAAGTCACAGAGGTCTGTGGATCCTACTACCCATTTGAAAGTTGTCATGGGCCCAGTTGAACGTCTTGGACTCGTTAGGGGTATGGGGATAGGCACCAGGCCCAGCAAGGTTTATGGAAGAAGGGTCGCCTCTGAGGCCAAAACCTTTGCAACAAGGACCTCCGGCATGAGAAGGCTGACAGATCAGATATAGTTCAGGCGATGATTGACGCACAGGTTAATGCGAAGGTTGACGCCAAGAGTCAGGAGATTGCTAGGTGGTTTTAAAAGATTGCTGATCTATACTAGTAATCATGTGTAACAACCCGACTTTTCTAAAGCAGTATAATTTTTTTTTTTTTTCAAATATCATTTCAAAATGATCAGAGTAGTGCACCGGAGCGATTGAGTAACTGATATATATATTAAAATACCCATGGTAGCATGTCTTGCTGTTTAAACAGCGGTACAAGAGTGTTTCAAAAGTATAACAGAAAGAAGTCTTCGCGCGACTCCTAGGCGTGCCGCTTGCCCCTCTCCTCGATCCTCGGTCCTCCCGACCACGAAGCTAAGTTAAGAGCTGAGGTCCATGCATCGAACCCCAGGTAACGGTTAACCTCATGATTACATACATCATATATGTACAACAGACATTCTTAGACTTTTGGCATCATTTACTTTGGTCAGACATAGGGTATACATATCAGATATGTATGGCAACAACAATACTGATCGGATGACGACAATCATACAATGGATGATAGACAACAGAGAGTCGGAGTACGAGAAAATAGTACAATGGATGTACGCACAATAGTACAATGGATGTACGACAATAGTACAATCAAAGTACAGAACAATAGTACAATCGGAGTACAAACAATAGTACAATCGGAGTACAGGCATGACAGACAATTGGCATGACAGACAATATACACATATGCATACAATAAACATCAGAGTTAAGGTTACCAGTACGCGAACGTACCTTCGTTGACGGATTACGGTATTTCTAGCACGTTTTACGGAAAACTGTACTTTTACGGAAAATCGTGAAACAATGCACGTCGGGCAACGTAACGGCAGCAGAATCAACGTTTCAGATATCCTATGAGAATAATGTCACTTCCATTAGTAATTTGACATTATAAGCGGCATTTTAGGTAAAAATTACCATTTTGCCCCTATAACCCTACTTGGCGGAATTTCGCCACGCTTCCGCTACATAGGCTATTTTCTTCCCAAAATTTCGCGTAACTTCGACGCATTTATGATTCTTGAAAATAAAGACTAAAATAGCCCTCCCATATGATACCCAAATCATAAAAAATAAAGACTATTCTAGCCTTACTAACTATTAAACTAAAGACTAAAAACTAAAGACCGAAAGACTTACCCGTTGAAGACTTCGGCAGAACTTCCCCCAGAGCTTCTCTCTCTACTTTCTCTCTCAAGGATTTCGGCCAAGAGGAGAGGATTTTGGTGTGAAGATTTCAAGACCCCCTCATGCCTTTATATAGGAAAAGATTGGGCCATTTGTGCAATTTTTCAAAAATCAACTTTGTGCCTAAAGTTGTAATTTCCTCTTTAGCATTTTGAAGACTTCTTCAACAAGTCTTTCTCTCTCCCTTGGTCGACATGTTTGGATGAGATGGCAGCCCAAGATTGGTCAAAGAATGATGACTCATTTTGCTTTATGGCCCTGCCTAACTGTTTCCCCGATCGGTACTCGATTTGCGTGATTTCGAAGAAATCTCAAAATTATGGATTTACAACTTTGAAGACCTTCTCTTCCTCATCAATAATATCTATTTAAACTTGAATTTTGACTTTAGACAGGGTTCCAACTGTCCGGCTGAAGTTTCTCGAAAAACGTGTCCGATCGCGTCTGATCCATTTTTTTTTCTCTTTTTTTTTTCTGCCCATTTTTATTTTCGTTTTTTTTTTAATTATATTTTTTTATTAATTATTTAATTAATTATTTAATTAATTAAATAATTATTTTCACATAATTTCCACAAAATTTCCCTATTGGTCCATTCTTGCATTTAGGCTTAAAAATACCTAAACTCATCCTTTTTCCTTCAAATTTTCCAATTAATTAACCAATATATTTATGCTAATTTTTAGCCATTTATCACTAATTTTGGAGCTTTACATAATTATCTCCGAATTTTCTATACTTGTGCTTAAGTAATTTGCTAATAAATACTTAATCACTCAGTTATCACTGCTTAGTAATTTTCTTAATTAGAATACCACATTACCTCTTAACCTTTGCTTTAACATGAGATTTTTCATGCATTCTCAGTATTCTTCGCATTTTTCCATAATCGTAAGGGTATTATGGTCATTTCCTTACTTTTTGAGTATTCTTCTACAATTTCTCTAAGTTTGTAACTTAATAAATTACCTAATTAGAGATAACATACTCTCATTTATTCAAATAATTATTTCACTAACTTTTAGGATTTTTCACAATTTTCCTAAATCGCTTATGTCCCTTAGGGGCATTTTTGGTCATTTGGCACTTTGGCCCTTAAATTCTCTAATTCAAATTTCGGGTATTACATTTCTCCCCGTTAAACAAAATTTCGTCCTCGAAATTTGTATTCTACCCACTAAACTTTGTACTATCCTGATCTCGGACTATACGCGTCAGATCTTCGCTTTATTTGTCAGCTGCTCCTCCTGGTGATCGAGAATTCGCTTTGGTTTGACCATAAAGATCCTGTCATATCGTACCTTGATATATAGTGTCTCCCGTGGCTCATACACCGCGGTCAACACCACAAATACCAAAATGTCTCCTTGGACTACACCATGGCAACACAAGATACTTTAAATGTTTCCATGGTTCCCACACACCATGATAACACAAAATACCTCCTACTCAATGACACGATCACGGTCGAATTGAAGAAACATGGAACACATCACAGAGATCTACTCAAGTTTCGGGGGTAAAGCTATCTGAAAGTTCGAATGGTCTTACGTTATGAAGACTACGAGTTCTCCTTTGAAGTACTCCACTGACACCGCCACCAAGGATATTCGTAAAAACATATGATTATCGTCTCCAAACCACGGAGCTGTGTTTCGATCCTTTCCTCCGTTAGATTCTCGTTGGTTCTTTCTACTCAAAACGGGTACGGAAATACGTATCGGAAGCTCCTATACATGAGTCAAATACTGCATGTACTTATCTTTATTGGTCTCGGAGTTTCATCCGGCGTGGCCTATCTTCGCATATAAGCTTGGTGCTAGGAAAGAATCACCATCCAGCACAAACTGGCGGTTATCAGAGTGATCAGAGACTGATATCAGAGTTATCGGAGACTGATATCAGAGCTATCAGAGCTATCGGAGACTGATATCAGGGTTATCAGAAACTGATATCAGGATTATCAGAATTGATGTACCGACAGAGAGTGGTACACCGGTTTAGAATGGTATACCGGTTCAAACTAGTACACCGAAATGAGGTGGTACACCAACTCAGGGCTATATCAGTACTCATTTTCAAAATATGCTCCAAATTTTTGAAAAGGCGTAGAACCTAACTCCGTTAACCGAACAGAATGGCCGGGTAAGTGTCTACCATGGGGCCTCACCGAGTTCACGGCGACCGATTGGCACACCCACGTAGACTAGCCTTGCCTTCGGCACCAAACGTCCGTAATAACATAGTTAAATTCATGCCAGGACTACTGCTCTGATACCAAAATGTAACAACCCGACTTTTCTAAAGCAGTATAATTTTTTTTTTTTTTTCAAATATCATTTCAAAATGATCAGAGTAGTGCACCGGAGCGATTGAGTAACTGATATATATATTAAAATACCCATGGTAGCATGTCTTGCTGTTTAAACAGCGATACAAGAGTGATTCAAAAGTATAACAGAAAGAAGTCTTCAGTCGCGACTCCTAGGCGTGCTGCTTGCCCCTCTCCTCGATCCTCGGTCCTCCCGACCCTGAAGCTAAGTTAAGAGCTGAGGTCCATGCATCGAACCCCAGGTAACGGTTAACCTCATGATTACATACATCATATATGTACAACAGACATTCTTAGACTTTTGGCATCATTTACTTTGGTCAGACATAGGGTATACATATCAGATATGTATGGCAACAACAATACAGTCGGATGTAGGGTTAAAGCACAATGAGGAATGTACATAATCAGATATGCACGGCCAGAACAATACAGTCGGATGTAAGGTTAAGGCACAACGGATAGTCATACAGTCAGATGTATGACATGACAGAGAATAGAAATGTACATAATCGATATGCACGGCCATAACAATACAATCGGATGTAAGGTTAAGGCACAACGGATAGTCATACAATGATGTAAGACATGACCGAGAATAGAAATGTACATAATGAAGTACAGACAACAGTACAATCAGAGTACAGACAAAAGTACAATCAGAGTACAGACAAAAGTACAATCAGAGTACACACATGACAGAGGAAACACACATATTCATACAATAACCATTAGAGTTAGTGTTACAGTAGCATCATTTACTTTGGTCAGACATAGGGTATACATATCAGATATGTATGGCAACAACAATACAGTCGGATGACAGACAATCATACAGTCGGATGATAGACAACAGTAGAGTCGGAGTACAGAAAATAGTACAGTCGGATGTACGAGACAATAGTACAATCGGATGTACGAGACAATAGTACAATCAAAGTACGTAACAATAGTACAATCGGAGTACAAACAATAGTACAATCGGAGTACAGGCATGACAGACAATTGGCATGACAGACAATATACACATATGCATACAATAAACATCAGAGTTAAGGTTACCAGTACGCGAACGTACCTTCGTTGACGGATTACGGTATTTCTAGCACGTTTTAACAATGCAGACGTCGGGCAACAGAACGGCAGCAGAATCAACGTTTCAGATATCCTATGAGAATAATGTCACTTCCATTAGTAATTTGACATTATAACTGGCATTTTAGGTAAAAATTACCATTTTGCCCCTATAACCCTACTTGGCGGAATTTCGCCAGCACTTCCGCTACATAGGCTATTTTCTTCCCAAAATTTCGCCAGAACTTCGACGCATTTATGATTCTTGAAAATAAAGACTAAAATAGCCCTCCCATATGATACCCAAATCATAAAAAATAAAGACTATTCTAGCCTTACTAACTATTAAACTAAAGACTAAAAACTAAAGACCGAAAGACTTACCCGTTGAAGACTTCTGCCTTTGTGCCTAAAGTTGTAATTTCCTCTTTAGCATTTTGAAGACTTCTTCAACAAGTCTTTCTCTCTCCCTTGGTCGACATGTTTGGATGAGATGGCAGCCCAAGATTGGTCAAAGAATGATGACTCATTTTGCTTTATGGCCCGGTCTAACCGTTTTCCCCGATCGGTACTCGATTTGCGTGATTTCGAAGAAATCTCAAAATTATGGATTTACAACTTTGAAGACCTTCTCTTCCTCATCAATAATATCTATTTAAACTTGAATTTTGACTTTAGACAGGGTTCCAACTGTCCGGCTGAAGTTTCTCGAAAAACGTGTCCGATCGCGTCTGGTTTCAGAACGCATTTCTGAAATTATCAACTTCTTCAGAAAAATTCACTGATTCCAAATATGTCAAAATAAATTCAAACCCATTCCTAAATATTGAGTTAGAATTTATTTTCCTCTTTTCCAAAAATATGCCTATATGCATTTTTCCCTATTTTGTTTTATTAGGAAAATGCACAAACGACTTCAAATTTTCTCCTAAGAGTATAACTAAGACAAAATTCCACCGATCATTATTTTTCCCTGACTTTGGAAATCCCATTCCTAGATCTCTAGATAGGATCCGTTTCCTATTTATTCCATTACTATTCACTACAATTAATTATATTATATAATAATATAACTCTAATTAATTATATAATATAATAAAAATACAAACTTACCAACTAAGTTATCCATTTTTTTTCTTTTTTTTTTTTTTTTCTGCCCATTTTTATTTTCGTTTTTTTTTTTAATTATATTTTTTTATTAATTATTTAATTAATTATTTAATTAATTAAATAATTATTTTCACATAATTTCCACAAAATTTCCCTATTGGTCCATTCTTGCATTTAGGCTTAAAAATACCTAAACTCATCCTTTTTCCTTCAAATTTTCCAATTAATTAACCAATATATTTATGCTAATTTTTAGCCATTTATCACTAATTTTGGAGCTTTACATAATTATCTCCGAATTTTCTATACTTGTGCTTAAGTAATTTGCTAATAAATACTTAATCACTCAGTTATCACTGCTTAGTAATTTTCTTAATTAGAATACCACATTACCTCTTAACCTTTGCTTTAACATGAGATTTTTCATGCATTCGTATTATGCTTGCATTTTTCCATAATCGTAAGGGTATTATGGTCATTTCCTTACTTTTTGAGTATTCTTCTACAATTTCTCTAAGTTTGTAACTTAATAAATTACCTAATTAGAGATAACATACTCTCATTTATTCAAATAATTATTTCACTAACTTTTAGGATTTTTCACAATTTTCCTAAATCAGTTATGTCCCTTAGGGGCATTTTTGGTCATTTGGCACTTTGGCCCTTAAATTCTCTAATTCAAATTTCGGGGTATTACATCATGCAGTCTCGTAATTACTCCGGAATAGGACTCAAAGCATAATCTTGAAGGCAAAGAGAAAGGGAAAACCATTTATCTTTCTAAAAGGAGATAGAAGCACCATCACCAATTTCCCATGCCACCTCATCCTTCATATTGTTGAAAATATTACATAAAGCACTCCAGAAGTTCAAACAACCAACTTTAAAAATAGGTACTTGTCCCAGCTGAACCTTGTATTTACCCTGTAAAAAATGAAACCATAGGGCATTGCGCTCATTTTGGAAGCTTCATCCTCACTTCATAAGGAAAGCATCATTCATAATCCTAGCCAACTTCAAACCAAGCCCTCCTATAGATTTTGGACTAGTTAACACATTCCATCTTATAGCATGATGAGCTCGCCGAAGATAAGAATCACCCCAAATGAAATCCCTCTGGATTTTATGTATCTCTTTACAAATATTAAGAGGGAGCCTAGCATACTACATGTGGACATATGGAATAGTAGCTAAGGCAAACATAGCAAGGGTTATTCTTCCTTCCTATGAATGACACTGTAGTTGCCAACCACCTAATTTTTTTCATAATTTGTCCACAATATGCTGGTAGCATTGTTTAGTTGCCCTTCCATGAACCATAAAAGTCCCCAAGTATCTTCTTACACTCTTGACTCTCTTAAACCCACTCTTTTCTGCCAAGGAAGTAGCCAAGTCATCAGGCATATGCTTGGAGAAATAAATTATAGTTCTCTCAATGCTTAACTTAAAACTTGAAATTTGCTCAAATAAGGAGAGGCACTTCATAACAATCTCCAACTGATCAGGCCTTGCCTCTACAAATAACAAAAGATCATCAGCAAACATCATATAGGAAATGGGTGGCCCTCCCTGCCTCACCTTAATAGGCACCCAAAGACCACCATTAACAGCCGTGAAAATTATGTGAGACAATTTTTCCATAGCTAGTGTAAATAAAAACGGTGATAATGGATCACCCTAACGTACGCCCTTAGAAGATTGAAAAGATAAAGTTTTACCACCATTCCACAGAATATTAAAAGTAGAAGTGGAAACAGCCCGCATAATCAAGTCCACTAAAGGGCAGGATAACCCAACCTCCCCAAGAACATTATGCAAGAAATTCGAATTCACACGATCATATACCTTTTCCAAATCAACCTTAATTGTCATAAGTTGTCTCCTTCGCATTTTGTGCATTGAGTGGATCAATTCTTGAGCAATAACAATGTTGTCGTGGATTTGCGTATGAGGGACAAAGCTAGTCTGGAAAGGCGAAATAACAACCTCCATTATCGGTTGCAACCATCCCACAATCAACTTAGTAATCAATTTGTACAAAATTGAGCATAGAGATATGGGCTGGAATTGGGAAATAGATGATGGTATCTAGCCAATGTGAGTTGGCATAGATGGTAAGGGATCCAGGATTAGGCCCTTGGGTTGTGGGTTCGATCCCCTCTGCCGTCGCTGGGACTCCTTTGGTAGGCGATCTCGTAAGTCCCCAGTAAGTGCTCATAGAGCCCGGGGCCGAGCCCTGGCCTTGGTGGGGACTGGTGTCGAACCCCTCCAAAACTTTTATTTATGAAAGATGATGGTATCTGAACTTAGGAAATAAAGCAATTAAAGTAGCATTCAAGAAATGAATATGTGAGGGATTATGCTAAATATCAACAATCAGCCTAATAATCCGGTGACGATGTACACACCATTGGTTTTGGAAAAACATCGTAGGGAATCCATTCAAACCAAGGGCTTTATAACTTCCTATGCTAAACAAAAATTGCCGAACCTCCTCACAAGAAGGGATCCGATACAACCCCTCCAAGAGATTATCGTGAAAACTTGACCAATTGGAGGTAAGCCACCTACGAGTGGATTGCTCATCTGAAAACAGTCTCTGAAAGTAAGTAAGGGCTATATCCTTAAGGTGTTCATCATTGTCCACCTAGATATTATGCTCATTTCTCAACTTGGAAATTTTATTAAAACTCATCTTAGTAACAATCTTAAGATGGTAAAATTTGGTATTACGATCTCCTTCAGTTAACCATTGGTGACGAGACCTTTGGAACCAAAACAAATCTTCTCGCTTTAAGATATCATTCAACCGATTCCTACACTCTAGCTCATTTGAACCCAAAATAGCATAATCATTATTCACACTCTTCTGGTATATCATTTCCAGTTCAGAGCTCAAGTTACTCTTTTACCGAAAGATATTGCCATAAAGCTCTTGATTCCAACGACTTAATAGCGTAACAAAACAAGCTAGCATCATTGGGAGGTCGTAGCAAGTCTTCCATTGAGATTGCAAAAAATCAAGAAATTTCGAATGATTCATAAAACTTTAACTTATACAAGTTACCAGTATAACTACTACTTTATCTAAGAAAATAATAAAAACTATTACAAATTACCATGATAATTAAAAATAATAATTAAATTATTTTCACATAGTTAAAAAAATAATAATAATTTTTTAATTATTGTAATAAATTATTCAGTGTTTTGTTACAATACAAAACGTGATTTATTATCAAATAATTTTTAGATTCTATCACATTTTTGCATATCCTTATTCATAAACTTGAAATTTTATCTTATTTTTATATATACTTTTTTTCAATATTTTCTTTCCTTTACCGATTCGTTTTAAAAGGAACTCAAAGTAATATAGTGGAAATTGGGTAATATTTGTATAGTTAATTGGACGATGTGATACACTATATTTTTTTAATTATAAGTATATTTAGAATAAATTTTATATATTAAAATATGATAAGTGTAGTTTTATATTAAATTTTATATCATGAAATATATGTTAAATTAAAGATGTTAAGAAATTCTGAGAATCACAAAAGCCCCAATAAAAAGAAAACAATTATTATTATTATTATTATTATTATTATTATTATTATTATTATTATTATTATTATTTTTTGCTATAAAAAAGTTTAGGTGGAGTAAGACACGATATCTTACCAGTGCCAAGGCATGTCTTTAGGCTCAATTAGTGCTTACAAATCGACCACCAACGAAACCTTCACATCGGCCAATGGGTATCGAACCTCCTCCCTTTTGGGGTGAAGGCTGATGCCATAACTATGTCAATCTTCATTAACAGTTATTTTTTGTTTGCTTGCTGAGCGAGAAGCAGTACCATGTTTTCTTGGCCCAACTTTTGAGCACAATTTAAGAGATTAGGAAACAATACAAGTCAGTAATATGCTTTATATTTTTAAGGTTTAAGGCACAAATTTATTCTGGAAGATTTTGATAAGTAGTAATGTTGCCCTTAAAGTGTCTTCACTTTTCAGGTTCAATCTTATTTCAGAAGTTAAAAAATGTAACAATATTATCCTTATTGTTAAAAAATTAAGTTTTAAAACGTAGCAAAATTATCTTTATTGTTAAAAAAATTAACAATCAACGTCAAGTTTTTAAATATATGAGATTATGTTCAATCGGCCAAAATACAAGCCCAAATAAGCAACATAATAATAATGATGATGATGATTAAAAAGATTGTAAAGAATTTTCTATAGATTATGGAGGTTATAAAAAAAAATAATACTATTTATAAAAAAAAACAATAAAAATAGGATTCAATAGTATAGATTAAGGAGAAAAAGTAATTATTATTATTATTCCCCAGTTGTAAATATAGGACACAATTGAATTTTTTTGTAAAGATATTAAGAATTATTATGAAATGGGATGTTTATGTGGACTAAGAGCTACATAGACACAAGGTTTAGTGGGATGTATTTGATATTAATATTTACAAATATAATTAAAATATTGAATTTTTAAACTCGAACTAATCTCCCAAGCTCATGGATCATGGTTGATGGGAGATTTCGCAGACAATTCAAATCCTGGAGACGAATGTGAACCATCTAGGGAAATAAAAAGCAGAAGAGGAGACAGGGGATGGGAACCTCTAACGGCGAATCTTTCTAAAATCATGAACAAACAGAAAATAATACCTAATGAGGTGAACTGGCCAAAATACAAGCCCAAATAACCAGCATAATAATGATAATGATGCTTAAAAATATTGTATAGAACTTTCTATAGATCAAGGAGGTTATAAAAAATTAATACTATTTATAAATAAAAAAAAATCAATAAAAATAGGATTCAATAGTATAGATTAAGGAGAAAAAGTAATTATTATTAATCCCGGGTCCTAAATATAGAACACATTTAACTGTTTTTTTAAGAGATATTAAGAATTATTATGAATTTCCATTATTTGCGCAACCAATATTGGTGAGATCTAGAGACACTCATGTAAGTTTTTGTTGAAGACATTCTCTGCGATAAAATATCATGAGATAGTTGTTTCCGTTATCCACTCCCACGCGAGAAATGTTGCAACACGATAAGTATCAGAGTAAATTGGAGTAAAGGACCCAATGATAATAATATTTATTGGGAAGCTCTTAAAAAGTTTAAATTATTTGGAATTACCCGTTACCAAAATAAAATTTTAAAAATAATAAATTACTCCTAACTAAATCCCTAGATTTTCTCTATGCGCGTTTTGGTTTGAGACTCAGGTAATTATTTCACATTCATTTTTTATACACCCTAAGCTAAAAAACATTTATTATTGACAATTTTTTTTCAAAAAAAATTAAGGAGTTATCCTTCATATGAATATACGTATTCCACCGCAGTACACACAAGAATAACCATGCGATTATCATATAGCTCAGGGTTTCTGGTTTAAGTTATTACTTTATGTTAAAGATGAGTAGTTAATCGTATAAAATGTGGTGAATTAAGTTAAAGTAAATACAAATAATATAAGATTGTAGAATCTTGATTCTGAAGTATGTGACAGTGAAAATGGTTGATTCCTCCCCACCTCAAATGGCCCACGTCACGCACCCCTCTTTACGTATTTTAAAAAAAATATATATGAATTAGACTTTTGCTCGATCTATATGAATTAGACTGACTCTTATATCATTTCCCAAAAAAAATATAAATAGGAGATCCAACCGTCTATATTGTTTAATTAGATCACATATTGAAAATCGTACTATCATGAGTCAGATCCTGTTTATAAGAATATCTTGTAGGCACAAACATGTGATGGTTTGGAATTTAAATTTTTATTTATAAATTAAATATTTCTATTAGTCTTATCATGATTCAGATTTTTAATTTTAAACATTAAAAATGAAAAAGATAGAAGTGGAGAGAGAATGGATTGATTGACAACAACTCAAGGGTGTACCGTATAGTTATTAGGGAAGAGTGCGGAAGATGGAATAATATAATAATAATAATAGATTTTCATTAACAATAATCATAATAATAATAATATTCCATACCAACAATAATTATAAATAGGGTTAAGGTGCAAAAATAGACATGAGCTTTTCTCCGAGGAGCACCCAGTAGCAAATATTTTTTTCAGGTGTAAAAGTAACTATGTGGTTATAAATTAGGTGCAAAAATAGCGTTTGACCGTTAAATTTGACTTTTTTTGCTAACTGGACGATGACATGGCTTTTTTCAGTATCCTTTTAGTACCGGTCAATACCTGAAATATTTTTTCAAGATCCTAAAATAATTTTTCAAAATTATGAATTTTTTTTTTGTACCAATCAGTATCCTGAAAATACTTTTTAGTACCAGTCAGTACCTTGAAATATTTTTTTCAGTATCCTTTTAGTACCGATCAATACCTGAAATATTTTTTCAAGATCCTAAAATTATTTTTGCACCTTTGAAATGCCACGTCATCGTCCAATCAGCAAAAAAAGTCAAACTTAACGGTAAAAGTCAAACTTAACGGTCAAACGCTATTTTTGCACCTAATTTGTAACCACATAGTTACTTTTGCACCTGAAAAAAGTATTTGCTACTAGGCGCTCCTCGAAAAAAAGCACATGTCTATTTTTGCACCTTAACCCTTATAAATACTATTGTTACTAAAAATTAAAAATACCAAATTAAAAAAAAAAAGCTAAAAAAAAAACTAAAACACACCGAATACAAAATAAATTACTTAGACTTAGACTCAGAAGTCTTGGACTTCCCGCGACCTTCTCCATTCTCAAGTGGCTCCTGAAATTCCAGCCAGTCTTTAAAGGAAAGATCTCCTACCCAGTCAAAAGCTCTCTGTTCTGATTTCTCACCCCCCTCCCCTGGTTTACCACTTCCCTCCCCACCATCCCACTTGTCGGCTTTTGATCTCTCTAGGGCTTTTGATCTTTCTAGCCTATGATATCTGTCGGCCAGGCTACGGTCCAGTTGGGGTGCATCTACCTATAGAGAACTCTCCTTGAAGGAAGTACAGTCGGGGAGTGCAAATACCTATAGAGAGCTCTACTTTAAAGAATGGGTAGAAAAGTCTGAATCTGGAGGCGAAGAGGAGGCTGGGGAATCTGGAGGTGAAGAGGAGGCTGAGGAGTCTAGGGGTGAGGCTGTAGGAGACGAGTCGGATTCCGATTCAGGGTGATTATAGTATAAGATGATTTTAGTTTTTTGTTCTTTTAATTTAATATTTTTAATTTTTTAGTAATATCAACCTTTAAATAATTCAGCATACACGCAGTCATGTATTGCACACAGCGTTGACTGCAGAATAGCACACATCAAGGCACACACCAATCCTGGAACTAGCAATATATATGCACATAGCGATAACTGCAGAGCACACAACAAGTTCCGGATCCACAACGCTGGAAAACAACAACTGAATGCAACAACAAGTGTCCCAGACACAAATCCATAATTATGGCAAAAACATGCATACATATATATTCAAAGTACGTGCGATTAGAGTTACTACCTGATTAATTTTTAACACGACAGTTTACTCCCGTCTCCTTAAATCCTTCGGTGGTGACACTTTCTAAAATATTAAATAGTATTCATCACTTATATAAACCCTCCAAAATTTCATATAATACTTGTATTAATTACCATTTGGTCCTTCTTTAACTAAAAGTCCTTTATTAATTTCAAAAATGCCAAAATTTCCATTTTCGCCCTTGTCACCTCTACTTTCATAATTTTTCCTGAATTTCCAGAATTTGTCTTCAATCTTGAAAAATTCATAATTAATTATCCACATATCGAAATCAAATGCTTCCAAAGCCTAAATGGCACTTGATATGTCTATTTTTAAATAAAAATAACACTATTAACTACTAAAATTTCTTGTTTTTCCAGTTTTACCAAAATACCCTTGCTGTCCAGATTTCAATTCCAGAATTAATGGTCAACTTCAAAAATTCATAATGCTTTGTACATAACTCCAAAAATTACAAATTACCTATCCAATTAAAGCTTGAGATGTCTAGTTTAAGAATATAAAATTTCATAGCCGTTGGAAACCATTTACTTAATTAAAAGTACGTCACAAGATTACTGGCCAAACAGGATTTTCACTGGTGAGTTTTGTAATTCTCTCAATTCAATCATTAAGCTTCCAAAAATTACTGTTTTACCTTAATCCTACACAGTTTTCCATTCTAAAAACTTTTCCAAGGTCAAAACGGATAAAATCCTATTGTTTATTTGTGCTTTGGTTTGGCCAAAATTGCCATGTGAAAGGGAACTTCTTTCATCTTTATTTTCCTTATGATTTTATGTATGATTTGGCCTTTTTAATCCATGTCAAGGCCTAGTATATTCTTATGATTCATATGATAAGTCCTCATATAGAATATCCTCTTCAAGTTATGGTCTTCAAATCTACAAAATAATAGAGGATTAATTCAACATAATAACATATACAAGTGTACAAAATTCATTTATTTTGGTCCAGTTCCTTTCAGCATTTGGCAAAACAAGTGGCAATTAGTGATGTACAAGTTAAAAGACACAACTACCCTATGATCTCATATTGATTAGTTGGCAGGATTATTACATTAATAGCATACTCTTTCCAACAAGATTCACAAGACATAAAACCCCAAAGTCATCCAAAGACAATTTAGGAGAAGCGCCACTTGTTCATTCATCATCAAAACAAGTGGTATCATCAAATTCTTACCAAAGCATGGGTAGAGAAGAAAGCATGAGTAACCTAAGTTCTAAGCGCAAAACACATGAGTCATAAAAAATAACGGGGAATGCCTCCAAGCTTTTGTTTACGGTTTCGAGGATTTTGGCATTCCTGAGAACTTAATTATGGGCAGAGGCAGGAGAATACGCAAGAGAATACTAGACTACTTAATAGGCAAAGGCAAAGACAAGAAGAATTTTCCACCTGAAGAAGAAGACATAGATGATAAAAACTAGGGTCAGAAGAAAAAGATTCCAAGAGAGGAGGGAATGACTCAGATGAAGAAGAAAAACAAGACACAGATGAAGAAGAACCAAAAGAAGACTCAGAAGAGGAAAAGATTGATGAGGATGAGGATATGTCTTCCGAGCCCAACCAAGAAATAGAGAAGAGGTTTGGTCGTGATATGAGATTGGAGCCAGGGAGATCAGAGTCTCGATCTGCGTCGGTAGCAAAGTCGAAGTTTGGTGGAGAGGGGGGTGCATCTACCTATAGAGAACTCTCCTTGAAGGAAGTAGAGAGTCGGGGAGTGCATATACCTATAGAGAGCTCTACTTTAAAGAATGGGTAGAAAAGTCTGAATCTGGAGGCGAAGAGGAGGCTGGGGAATCTGGAGGTGAAGAGGAGGCTGAGGAGTCTAGGGGTGAGGCTGTAGGAGACGAGTCGGATTCCGATTCAGGGTGATTATAGTATAAGATGATTTTAGTTTTTTTTCTTTTAATTTAATATTTTTAATTTTTTAGTAATATCAACCTTTAAATAATTCAGCATACACGCAGTCATGTATTGCACACAGCGTTGAGTGCAGAATAGCACACATCAAGGCACACAGCCAATCCTGGAACTAGCAGTCATATATGCACATAGCGATAACTGCAGAGCACACAACAAGTTCCGGATCCACAACGCTGGAAAACAACAACTGAATGCAACAACAAGTGTCCTGACACAAATCCATAATTATGGCAAAAACATGCATACATATATATTCGAGTACGTGCGATTAGAGTTACTACTGATTAATTTTTAACACGACAGCTTACTCCGTCTCCTTAAATCCTTCGGTGGTGACACTTTCTAAAATATTAAATAGTATTCATCACTTATATAAACCCTCCAAAATTTCATATAATACTTGTACTAATTACCATTTGGTCCTTCTTTAACTAAAAGTCCTTTATTAATTTCAAAAATGCCAAAATTTCCATTTTCGCCCTTGTCACCTCTACTTTCATAATTTTTCCAGAATTTCCAGAATTTGTCTTCAATCTTGAAAAATTCATAATTAATTATCCACATATCGAAATCAAATGCTTCCAAAGCCTAAATGGCCCTTGATATGTCTATTTTTAAATAAAAATAACACTATTAACTACTAAAATTTCTTGTTTTTCCAGTTTTACCAAAATACCCTTGCTGTCCAGATTTCAATTCCAGAATTAATGGTCAACTTCAAAAATTCATAATGCTTTGTACATAACTCCAAAAATTACAAATTACCTATCCAATTAAAGCTTGAGATGTCTAGTTTAAGAATATAAAATTTCATAGCCGTTGGAAACCATTTACTTAATTAAAAGTACGTCACAAGATTACTGGCCAAACAGGATTTTCACTGGTGAGTTTTGTAATTCTCTCAATTCAATCATTAAGCTTCCAAAAATTACTGTTTTACCTTAATCCTACACAGTTTTCCATTCTAAAAACTTTTCCAAGGTCAAAACGGATAAAATCCTATTGTTTATTTGTGCTTTGGTTTGGCCAAAATTGCCATGTGAAAGGGAACTTCTTTCATCTTTATTTTCCTTATGATTTTATGTATGATTTGGCCTTTTTAATCCATGTCAAGGCCTAGTATATTCTTATGATTCATATGATAAGTCCTCATATAGAATATCCTCTTCAAGTTATGGTCTTCAAATCTACAAAATAATAGAGGATTAATTCAACATAATAACATATACAAGTGTACAAAATTCATTTATTTTGGTCCAGTTCCTTTCAGCATTTGGCAAAACAAGTGGCAATTAGTGATGTACAAGTTAAAAGACACAACTACCCTATGATCTCATATTGATTAGTTGGCAGGATTATTACGTTAATAGCATACTCTTTCCAACAAGATTCACAAGACATAAAACCCCAAAGTCATCCAAAGACAATTTAGGAGAAGCGCCACTTGTTCATTCATCATCAAAACAAGTGGTATCATCAAATTCTTACCAAAGCATGGGTAGAGAAGAAAGCATGAGTAACCTAAGTTCTAAGCGCAAAACACATGAGTCATAAAAAATAACGGGGAATGCCTCCAAGCTTTTGTTTACGGTTTACTGAGGATTTTGGCATTCCTGAGAACTTAATTATGGGCAGAGGCAGGAGAATACGCAAGAGAATACTAGACTACTTAATAGGCAAAGGCAAAGACAAGAAGAATTTTCCACCTGAAGAAGAAGACATAGATGATAAAGAACTAGGGTCAGAAGAAAAAGATTCCAAGAGAGGAGGGAATGACTCAGATGAAGAAGAAAAACAAGACACAGATGAAGAAGAACCAAAAGAAGACTCAGAAGAGGAAAAGATTGATGAGGATGAGGATATGTCTTCCGAGCCCAACCAAGAAATAGAGAAGAGGTTTGGTCGTGATATGAGATTGGAGCCAGGGAGATCAGAGTCTCGATCTGCGTCGGTAGCAAAGTCGAAGTTTGGTGGAGAGGGGGGTGCATCTACCTATAGAGAACTCTCCTTGAAGGAAGTAGAGAGTCGGGGAGTGCATATACCTATAGAGAGCTCTACTTTAAAGAATGGGTAGAAAAGTCTGAATCGGAGGCGAAGAGGAGGTGGGAATCTGGAGGTGAAGAGGAGGCCGAGGAGTCTAGGGGTGAGGTCATGGAGACGAGTCGGATTCCGATTCAGGGTGATTATAGTATAAGATTATTTTAGTTTTTTTGCTTTTAATTTAATATTTTTAATTTTTTAGTAATATCAACCTTTAAATAATTCAGCATACACGCAGTCATGTATTGCACACAGCGTTGACTGCAGAATAGCACACATCAAGGCACACAGCCAATCCTGGAACTAGCAAACATATATGCACATAGCGATAATCGCAGAGCACACAACAAGTTCCGGATCCACAACGCTGAAAACAACAATCGAATGCAACAACACGTGTCCCAGACACAAATCCATAATTATGGCAAAAACATGCATACATATATATTCAGAGTACGTGCGATTAGAGTTACTACCTGATTAATTTTTAACACGACAGCTTTACTCCCGTCTCCTTAAATCCTTCGGTGGTGACACTTTCTAAAATATTAAATAGTATTCATCACTTATATAAACCCTCCAAAATTTCATATAATACTTGTACTAATTACCATTTGGTCCTTCTTTAACTAAAAGTCCTTTATTAATTTCAAAAATGCCAAAATTTCCATTTTCGCCCTTGTCACCTCTACTTTCATAATTTTTCCAGAATTTCCAGAATTTGTCTTCAATCTTGAAAAATTCATAATTAATTATCCACATATCGAAATCAAATGCTTCCAAAGCCTAAATGGCCCTTGATATGTCTATTTTTAAATAAAAATAACACTATTAACTACTAAAATTTCTTGTTTTTCCAGTTTTACCAAAATACCCTTGCTGTCCAGATTTCAATTCCAGAATTAATGGTCAACTTCAAAATTCATAATGCTTTGTACATAACTCCAAAAATTACAAATTACCTATCCAATTAAAGCTTGAGATGTCTAGTTTAAGAATATAAAATTTCATAGCCGTTGGAAACCATTTACTTAATTAAAAGTACGTCACAAGATTACTGGCCAAACAGGATTTTCACTGGTGAGTTTTGTAATTCTCTCAATTCAATCATTAAGCTTCCAAAAATTACTGTTTTACCTTAATCCTACACAGTTTTCCATTCTAAAAACTTTTCCAAGGTCAAAACGGATAAAATCCTATTGTTTATTTGTGCTTTGGTTTGGCCAAAATTGCCATGTGAAAGGGAACTTCTTTCATCTTTATTTTCCTTATGATTTTATGTATGATTTGGCCTTTTTAATCCATGTCAAGGCCTAGTATATTCTTATGATTCATATGATAAGTCCTCATATAGAATATCCTCTTCAAGTTATGGTCTTCAAATCTACAAAATAATAGAGGATTAATTCAACATAATAACATATACAAGTGTACAAAATTCATTTATTTTGGTCCAGTTCCTTTCAGCATTTGGCAAAACAAGTGGCAATTAGTGATGTACAAGTTAAAAGACACAACTACCCTATGATCTCATATTGATTAGTTGGCAGGATTATTACGTTAATAGCATACTCTTCCCAACAAGATTCACAAGACATAAAACCCCAAAGTCATCCAAAGACAATTTAGGAGAAGCGCCACTTGTTCATTCATCATCAAAACAAGTGGTATCATCAAATTCTTACCAAAGCATGGGTAGAGAAGAAAGCATGAGTAACCTAAGTTCTAAGCGCAAAACACATGAGTCATAAAAAATAACGGGGAATGCCTCCAAGCTTTTGTTTACGGTTTACTGAGGATTTTGGCATTCCTGAGAACTTAATTATGGGCAGAGGCAGGAGAATACGCAAGAGAATACTAGACTACTTAATAGGCAAAGGCAAAGACAAGAAGAATTTTCCACCTGAAGAAGAAGACATAGATGATAAAGAACTAGGGTCAGAAGAAAAAGATTCCAAGAGAGGAGGGAATGACTCAGATGAAGAAGAAAACCAAGACACAGATGAAGAAGAACCAAAAGAAGACTCAGAAGAGGAAAAGATTGATGAGGATGAGGATATGTCTTCCGAGCCCAACCAAGAAATAGAGAAGAGGTTTGGTCGTGATATGAGATTGGAGCCAGGGAGATCAGAGTCTCGATCTGCGTCGGTAGCAAAGTCGAAGTTTGGTGGAGAGGGGGGTGCATCTACCTATAGAGAACTCTCCTTGAAGGAAGTAGAGAGTCGGGGAGTGCATATACCTATAGAGAGCTCTACTTTAAAGAATGGGTAGAAAAGTCTGAATCAGGAGGCGAAGAGGAGGCTGGGGAATCTGGAGGTGAAGAGGAGGCTGAGGAGTCTAGGGGTGAGGCTGGTGGAGACGAGTCGGATTCCGATTCAGGGTGATTATAGTATAAGATTATTTTAGTTTTTTTGCTTTTAATTTAATATTTTTAATTTTTTAGTAATATCAACCTTTAAATAATTCAGCATACACGCAGTCATGTATTGCACACAGCGTTGACTGCAGAATAGCACACAACCAATCCTGGAACTAGCAGTCATATATGCACATAGCGATAACTGCAGAGCACACAACAAGTTCCGGATCCACAACGCTGGAAAACAACAACTGAATGCAACAACACGTGTCCCAGACACAAATCCATAATTATGGCAAAAACATGCATACATATATATTCAGAGTACGTGCGATTAGAGTTACTACCTGATTAATTTTTAACACGACAGTTTACTCCCGTCTCCTTAAATCCTTCGGTGGTGACACTTTCTAAAATATTAAATAGTATTCATCACTTATATAAACCCTCCAAAATTTCATATAATACTTGTACTAATTACCATTTGGTCCTTCTTTAACTAAAAGTCCTTTATTAATTTCAAAAATGCCAAAATTTCCATTTTCGCCCTTGTCACCTCTACTTTCATAATTTTTCCAGAATTTCCAGAATTTGTCTTCAATCTTGAAAAATTCATAATTAATTATCCACATATCGAAATCAAATGCTTCCAAAGCCTAAATGGCCCTTGATATGTCTATTTTTAAATAAAAATAACACTATTAACTACTAAAATTTCTTGTTTTTCCAGTTTTACCAAAATACCCTTGCTGTCCAGATTTCAATTCCAGAATTAATGGTCAACTTCAAAAATTCATAATGCTTTGTACATAACTCCAAAAATTACAAATTACCTATCCAATTAAAGCTTGAGATGTCTAGTTTAAGAATATAAAATTTCATAGCCGTTGGAAACCATTTACTTAATTAAAAGTACGTCACAAGATTACTGGCCAAACAGGATTTTCACTGGTGAGTTTTGTAATTCTCTCAATTCAATCATTAAGCTTCCAAAAATTACTGTTTTACCTTAATCCTACACAGTTTTCCATTCTAAAAACTTTTCCAAGGTCAAAACGGATAAAATCCTATTGTTTATTTGTGCTTTGGTTTGGCCAAAATTGCCATGTGAAAGGGAACTTCTTTCATCTTTATTTTCCTTATGATTTTATGTATGATTTGGCCTTTTTAATCCATGTCAAGGCCTAGTATATTCTTATGATTCATATGATAAGTCCTCATATAGAATATCCTCTTCAAGTTATGGTCTTCAAATCTACAAAATAATAGAGGATTAATTCAACATAATAACATATACAAGTGTACAAAATTCATTTATTTTGGTCCAGTTCCTTTCAAAGATTTGGCAAAACAAGTGGCAATTAGTGATGTACAAGTTAAAAGACACAACTACCCTATGATCTCATATTGATTAGTTGGCAGGATTATTACGTTAATAGCATACTCTTTCCAACAAGATTCACAAGACATAAAACCCCAAAGTCATCCAAAGACAATTTAGGAGAAGCGCCACTTGTTCATTCATCATCAAAACAAGTGGTATCATCAAATTCTTACCAAAGCATGGGTAGAGAAGAAAGCATGAGTAACCTAAGTTCTAAGCGCAAAACACATGAGTCATAAAAAATAACGGGGAATGCCTCCAAGCTTTTGTTTACGGTTTACTGAGGATTTTGGCATTCCTGAGAACTTAATTATGGGCAGAGGCAGGAGAATACGCAAGAGAATACTAGACTACTTAATAGGCAAAGGCAAAGACAAGAAGAATTTTCCACCTGAAGAAGAAGACATAGATGATAAAGAACTAGGGTCAGAAGAAAAAGATTCCAAGAGAGGAGGGAATGACTCAGATGAAGAAGAAAAACAAGACACAGATGAAGAAGAACCAAAAGAAGACTCGTAAGAGGAAAAGATTGATGAGGATGAGGATATGTCTTCCGAGCCCAACCAAGAAATAGAGAAGAGGTTTGGTCGTGATATGAGATTGGAGCCAGGGAGATCAGAGTCTCGATCTGCGTCGGTAGCAAAGTCGAAGTTTGGTGGAGAGGGGGGTGCATCTACCTATAGAGAACTCTCCTTGAAGGAAGTAGAGAGTCGGGGAGTGCATATACCTATAGAGAGCTCTACTTTAAAGAATGGGTAGAAAAGTCTGAATCTGGAGGCGAAGAGGAGGCTGGGGAATCTGAGGTGAAGAGGAGGCCGAGGAGTCTAGGGGTGAGGTCGGTGGAGACGAGTCGGATTCCGATTCAGGGTGATTATAGTATAAGATTATTTTAGTTTTTTTGCTTTTAATTTAATATTTTTAATTTTTTAGTAATATCAACCTTTAAATAATTCAGCATACACGCAGTCATGTATTGCACACAGCGTTGACTGCAGAATAGCACACATCAAGGCACACAGCCAATCCTGGAACTAGCAGTCATATATGCACATAGCGATAACTGCAGAGCACACAACAAGTTCCGGATCCACAACGCTGGAAAACAACAACTGAATGCAACAACACGTGTCCCAGACACAAATCCATAATTATGGCAAAAACATGCATACATATATATTCAGAGTACGTGCGATTAGAGTTACTACCTGATTAATTTTTAACACGACAGTTTACTCCGTCTCCTTAAATCCTTCGGTGGTGACACTTTCTAAAATATTAAATAGTATTCATCACTTATATAAACCCTCCAAAATTTCATATAATACTTGTACTAATTACCATTTGGTCCTTCTTTAACTAAAAGTCCTTTATTAATTTCAAAAATGCCAAAATTTCCATTTTCGCCCTTGTCACCTCTACTTTCATAATTTTTCCAGAATTTCCAGAATTTGTCTTCAATCTTGAAAAATTCATAATTAATTATCCACATATCGAAATCAAATGCTTCCAAAGCCTAAATGGCCCTTGATATGTCTATTTTTAAATAAAAATAACACTATTAACTACTAAAATTTCTTGTTTTTCCAGTTTTACCAAAATACCCTTGCTGTCCAGATTTCAATTCCAGAATTAATGGTCAACTTCAAAATTCATAATGCTTTGTACATAACTCCAAAAATTACAAATTACCTATCCAATTAAAGCTTGAGATGTCTAGTTTAAGAATATAAAATTTCATAGCCGTTGGAAACCATTTACTTAATTAAAAGTACGTCACAAGATTACTGGCCAAACAGGATTTTCACTGGTGAGTTTTGTAATTCTCTCAATTCAATCATTAAGCTTCCAAAAATTACTGTTTTACCTTAATCCTACACAGTTTTCCATTCTAAAAACTTTTCCAAGGTCAAAACGGATAAAATCCTATTGTTTATTTGTGCTTTGGTTTGGCCAAAATTGCCATGTGAAAGGGAACTTCTTTCATCTTTATTTTCCTTATGATTTTATGTATGATTTGGCCTTTTTAATCCATGTCAAGGCCTAGTATATTCTTATGATTCATATGATAAGTCCTCATATAGAATATCCTCTTCAAGTTATGGTCTTCAAATCTACAAAATAATAGAGGATTAATTCAACATAATAACATATACAAGTGTACAAAATTCATTTATTTTGGTCCAGTTCCTTTCAGCATTTGGCAAAACAAGTGGCAATTAGTGATGTACAAGTTAAAAGACACAACTACCCTATGATCTCATATTGATTAGTTGGCAGGATTATTACGTTAATAGCATACTCTTCCCAACAAGATTCACAAGACATAAAACCCCAAAGTCATCCAAAGACAATTTAGGAGAAGCGCCACTTGTTCATTCATCATCAAAACAAGTGGTATCATCAAATTCTTACCAAAGCATGGGTAGAGAAGAAAGCATGAGTAACCTAAGTTCTAAGCGCAAAACACATGAGTCATAAAAAATAACGGGGAATGCCTCCAAGCTTTTGTTTACGGTTTCGAGGATTTTGGCATTCCCGAGAACTTAATTATGGGCGAGAGGCGGAGAATACGCAAGAGAATACTAGACTACTTAATAGGCAAAGGCAAAGACAAGAAGAATTTTCCACCTGAAGAAGAAGACATAGATGATAAAGAACTAGGGTCAGAAGAAAAAGATTCCAAGAGAGGAGGGAATGACTCAGATGAAGAAGAAAAACAAGACACAGATGAAGAAGAACCAAAAGAAGACTCAGAAGAGGAAAAGATTGATGAGGATGAGGATATGTCTTCCGAGCCCAACCAAGAAATAGAGAAGAGGTTTGGTCGTGATATGAGATTGGAGCCAGGGAGATCAGAGTCTCGATCTGCGTCGGTAGCAAAGTCGAAGTTTGGTGGAGAGGGGGGGTGCATCTACCTATAGAGAACTCTCCTTGAAGGAAGTAGAGAGTCGGGGAGTGCATATACCTATAGAGAGCTCTACTTTAAAGAATGGGTAGAAAAGTCTGAATCTGGAGGCGAAGAGGAGGCTGGGGAATCTGGAGGTGAAGAGGAGGCTGAGGAGTCTAGGGGTGAGGCTGGTGGAGACGAGTCGGATTCCGATTCAGGGTGATTATAGTATAAGATGATTTTAGTTTTTTTGCTTTTAATTTAATATTTTTAATTTTTTAGTAATATCAACCTTTAAATAATTCAGCATACACACAGTCATGTATTGCACACAGCGTTGACTGCAGAATAGCACACATCAAGGCACACAGCCAATCCTGGAACTAGCAGTCATATATGCACATAGCGATAACTGCAGAGCACACAACAAGTTCCGGATCCACAACACTGGAAAACAACAACTGAATGCAACAACACGTGTCCCAGACACAAATCCATAATTATGGCAAAAACATGCATACATATATATTCAGAGTACGTGCGATTAGAGTTACTACCGATTAATTTTTAACACGACAGCTTTACTCCCGTCTCCTTAAATCCTTCGGTGGTGACACTTTCTAAAATATTAAATAGTATTCATCACTTATATAAACCCTCCAAAATTTCATATAATACTTGTACTAATTACCATTTGGTCCTTCTTTAACTAAAAGTCCTTTATTAATTTCAAAAATGCCAAAATTTCCATTTTCGCCCTTGTCACCTCTACTTTCATAATTTTTCCAGAATTTCCAGAATTTGTCTTCAATCTTGAAAAATTCATAATTAATTATCCACATATCGAAATCAAATGCTTCCAAAGCCTAAATGGCCCTTGATATGTCTATTTTTAAATAAAAATAACACTATTAACTACTAAAATTTCTTGTTTTTCCAGTTTTACCAAAATACCCTTGCTGTCCAGATTTCAATTCCAGAATTAATGGTCAACTTCAAAAATTCATAATGCTTTGTACATAACTCCAAAAATTACAAATTACCTATCCAATTAAAGCTTGAGATGTCTAGTTTAAGAATATAAAATTTCATAGCCGTTGGAAACCATTTACTTAATTAAAAGTACGTCACAAGATTACTGGCCAAACAGGATTTTCACTGGTGAGTTTTGTAATTCTCTCAATTCAATCATTAAGCTTCCAAAAATTACTGTTTTACCTTAATCCTACACAGTTTTCCATTCTAAAAACTTTTCCAAGGTCAAAACGGATAAAATCCTATTGTTTATTTGTGCTTTGGTTTGGCCAAAATTGCCTTGTGAAAGGGAACTTGTTCCATCTTTATTTTCCTTATGATTTTATGTATGATTTGGCCTTTTTAATCCATGTCAAGGTCTAGTATATTCTTATGATTCATATGATAAGTCCTTATATAGAATATCCTCTTCAAGTTATGGTCTTCAAATCTACAAAATAATAGAGGATTAATTCAACATAATAACATATACAAGTGTACAAAATTCATTTATGTCACTTACTTGCACTTGTGAAGATCTTTGCTCCTCTTTTACTCCTTCTAACCTTTTGGCTACCCTTAGGAAATACCATGAACATTAGTGTTCTTCCCATATGAAACTCATAAAAATTGATGAAGAGAATTAGAAACCTTGATCATACTTCTTACCTTGATTTCTTGTGACTCTCTTCCTTCTCTCTCTCTCTCTCTCTCTCTCTCTCTCTATGTTTTGGTCTAAACTATTCTTGTGCTCTCACTTAGTGTCTTGAGCGAATCTCACTTAGCAAGAGGGGTATATTGTATTTATAATTGATGGAATATAACCTAAATAACCCTCTTGGTGATTATCCCAAATTGCCCTTTGCTTGTATGTCTTTTTGTAACTTGTCTTGTAGTAAATAAATCCTATCTCTTCTTTCTTTATGCTTGGCAAAATTTTAGTCCCTCCTTGGCTTCCAATTTTTCTTTCTTTTATGGTCAATCCTTAGTCTACTTGTCTCCCTCATATGCTACACGAAATTTGTGGTAGGAAGGAGGATAAAATCATCAATTTTTACGTTGCTTTATTGACCGTTTTTCCTTCCACATATTTTACCTACCTCCTCGTCATTCATTTTCCTTCACTTTTCCTTGCTTTGTTGGCTCTTTATTTTCCACAACATTTACCTACCACATGTCATCTCTTTTTACCTCCTCTTTCTTTGCTTTTACTTGCCTTGTTGCACTACTAGAAAAAGTCAAATTTGCGACGGAATTTTGCGACGGAAAATTATCCGTCGCAAATTTGGCTAAATTTGCAATTTGCGACGGATATTGGATCCGTCGCAATTTTTTGCGACGGACCCAGATGTCCGTCGCAAAAGGGCGGACCAGTTGGGTAGAAAATTATGAAATATGTATGTTAGTAGAAAATTATAAGTTACATGATTTTAAAGAAGAAAGATAAGAGAATTAATTAATTAATTAACATAATTTGTATGAAATGTGTTTGTTAGTAGAAAATTATAAATTACATGATTTTAAAGAAGAAATGTAAGAGAATTAAGTAATTAATTAAGTAATTAACATAATTTGTTTGAAATATGTATGTTAGTAGAAAATTATAAATTACATGATTTTAAAGAAGAAATAAAGAGAATTAATTTATTAATTAATTAACATAATTTGTATGAAATATGTATGTTAGTAAAAAATTATAAATTTGATAAGAGAATTAATTCATAACAATGACTGTGGATAATTTTTTTTTAAAAATATTGCATTTAAATTTTTATATATTTGTGGCATGTTGAGATGTTAATTCGGTTGGGAACTGAATTAGATAGGAAGTATGGAAGGCAACCACGATAATTTCATATTGATAATTTCCATTCTCTTGTCTATTCAAATGAAGTACAAATAATAAATGTACTTCATAATGTATTTGCAGATGAGCTGAAGAAGATGAAAGCGTTGGTGGAGCAGCAAGCAACACAGATGAGTCGGCAACGGGACATCATGAGGCGGGAGATGCTTCAGAACGGGAGAGGATGGAGCGGGCAATGAATCGAGAACGGGAGAGGATGGAGCTTGCGATGCAACAGAACGGGAGAGTATGCGACAAGAGATGGATCAGATGCAAGCGGAGATGATGAGACAGATGCAGCTTCAACTCCTGTCTCTAATGACACAAAAGGGTTCGGGGTCGGCTCCTGGTGATGATGACCTTGCGGGTGATGATGATGATGATCACAATGCTGATGTTTAGACTACTTTTTAGTATTTGTTCCTTACAACATTATTATATATATTTTGTTTTCTCTGTTTAAACTCTTTTTATTATATTCATGATACTTTTGCATTCAATTTTCAAGAAAAAAAAATTAAAAAAATAAAACAATTAAAAAAATTTAAATTTAAAAAGATTCAAAAAATTAAAAAAAAAATTAATAATTTTGCTACGGAAATCATTTCCGTAGCAAATTGCTACGGATTTAAAATTCCGTAGCAAATTGCTACGGAATTCTATCCGTAGCAATTTGCTACGGATTTCTTTCCGTAGCAATTTGCTACTGATTGATATTCCGTAGCAAATTGCTACGAATTTTAAATCCGTAGCAATTTGCTACTGATTATCAATCCGTAGCAAATTGCTACGGATTTAAAATTCCGTAGCAAAATTTGCTACGGAAAAAAATCCGTAGCAATTTGCTACGGATTTAAAATTCCGTAGCAATTTTTGCTACGGAATTCCAATCCGTAGCAATTTGCTACGGATTTTCAAAATCCGTAGCAAATTGCTACGGGGTTTTTTGCTACGGAAAAATCCGTAGCAAAATCCGTAGCAAATCGATTTTGCTACGGAATTTTGGCATTTTTCCGTAGCAAAATCGATTTTCTACGGAATTTTTCCGTAGCAAAAATCAATTTTTTTTGTAGTGTTGGCATTTTTATGTGCATATATTCCACCTAACACTTGCTGTGGCAAATTTTGGTTCATTGCTTACTCTTTTATCCTATTTCACAAGATAAAATTTCATCTCATTTTATCCTCCCTTTTCAACCGAAATTTATTGGTTTCTTTGTGAAGCATTGCATCATCTTTTACAACCTCATTTTCATGCATAAAACATCTTATTACTTAGTCATGTAATTATTCCATGACATGCCATTTGTCCTTCGAGGGTTAAAGAAGAAATTGTATGGTTACTACCTTGGCTATGTCATCAATGTGGACAAATTCCCTTGTATATTCTTTTGGCTACTTGGAGCAATATAAGCCATACACATTGCATATGTCTCCAATTTGTCTCCTTCCTCCTATTATTTTGAAATTAACAATAATAATAGAGTATCCAAACTCTATTTTTAAATAATCCCAAAATAACCACAAAATCTTTAAAAATTTACTTATTGGCCAAAATCAACAAGTAATATCCTAAATAGGCAAATAATAAACTTACATTGCCATTTATATTTCCTTAATTATATTTATTAAGGAAAATTTCAAATATCCTTCCTTTGCCCAAAATTATGACCTCAATTGATCAATGAAATATTAATCTCAAATAATATTTCCAAAATTTAATATCATACTTCCTGAACTGGATCTAGTTGTTTGCCTGATACAGGCTTATTCTCAAGTCTTTAGGCCCAAAAATTCAGGATGTTACAACCAAAATCAGAACATGATGAGTTACTCGCATAAAACAACTATATAATCTCTTTTTGTGTGATTGTATTGAACTAATTTAGATTTTGTGTTGATAACAAGAATCTTTCGCTTCTAGGAAATCTTACCACACTGCCTCACAAACAAATGTCATTGAAGATGATGACGCTAGGTTGTCCCAGCTGATAACCCCACCGGATTCAAGCACCAAGAGAAAGAAGATTACTGGAGTAATCTATATTGAGCGTGAAGGACTTGGACTTTCTAAATTGACACTTCGAACTTTGGTTCATCCAGGCCACTGAAAAATATCAAGAAGGAAAAGTGTTTATGCTCTTTATTAGATTCTACTTATTGGCGTTCACAAGTTATCTACCATGAATTTGTGTTTGTCTACTAAGGGTTTAATTTTGTTGTGGTTTTTGTCATTTATGTTTTCGACAATATAATGTTGTCCTTCGTTGCGTCATGATGTTGTTATTTGGTCTTCATTTCGTTCTTAAGTTGTTAAGTTCATTGTGTACAACTTATATAGTACTTCTTTGTGTGAATTACTCTTTTTGGTTGGTTGAAATCGAGATTAATTTGTTTAACATAATTAGAGACTTATCAACGCCTTATATGTAAATAGTCCTATACCCAAATTCTAAAAATCAATTTGAAGTAATTATTATCAACGACATATATGTAAATAGTCCTCTAGGCAAATTTTAAAAATTATTTTGAAGCTAAATATTATTATTATTATTATTATAAGCATTCCACGCCAGTCTGTTGTTCTATTGAGTTTATATTATCAAATTTATTAAGGATGTTTTTGTGTCATTTATATTTTGGGTTGTTCATAAACAACGAACCCATGCATTTAGTTTTGGTGTGTACTTATTCACATCCTCAAATTAATTAGTTCTTTAATGAGACGTGATAACATCGTATAACTTGAAAATGACAGTATAACTTGAAAATGACAATTATCTAACCATACTACCTGACTGGGTCACACTTATATTGAAATTATCTTTGCATATACATTTTCCTTAATATTATTCACATCATTTTTGTGAACTCAGCTTGCCTTAGTCTACGTTATTGTTTCCATTCGAAGTAAATTTCATAATTGCAATAGTTTGATGCCATATATTTAATATTCATGGTAATTTAAATAAATGAAGACGTTCATTGGAAAGGCATTGAAGTTTAGTTTTGTTTAATGTCAGCAAGCAGCAAGGACAATTTTCACATACAAACCCAAAACTCTTCACCAAGCTTGAAATAGGGACAAGCACCAGCCCATGCTTGTAAGGTTGCAGATTTCCTTTCATGTTACCACACTACCTCTTCATTTATGTCTTTATATGATTCTTTATTTAAGTAATGGTTGACTTCACTGCACCCACCGAAAAACTCTTGATTTTCTTTAAAAATGGAAATTGCACAATCTACACCCAGCTGCATCAACTTCAACCAGTCCGTCAAAAGGAGTTTTGAAGGTTAATATAGACCGTATCATCTCTCCGTACGTTGATTATGAAAGCAGTGATCATAAGGCTACTGTGAAGAATTGTCATGGTGACCGATAATTAAGGATGTGTTTCGGTACTGTTCATGGGGCTATAGTATGGGTTAGTATATTCTTTGGTCCCTCAAGTTTGACATCATTTTAGTTTTGGTCCCTCAAATTTCAAGCAAGAGATTTCGATCCCTCAAGTTTCATTCCCTTTAGAACTTTAGTCCCTATCTTTAAATAAAAATATGGATCATTTTACCCCTTGAATGACCAAAACCTTTTATTTAAAACTTGGGGAGTTAAAAACAAAATGAGAGTAAAGTTGAAAGATTATATTAAAAAGTATCTAGACGTACATTCTCTAGTCTCTATTATTAGAAACTTGTTTTCTATTTTCTATCATTTTTACTGAAAACAAAAACTACAAAAACACCATTTCATTCGCTGTAGGTGTGTTTTTATATCATTACGTGCCCAGTTACAAGTTCTTCACTGTCCATCCAACATCTCTAACTATGATGTTTCAAAGACGATCAAGAATAGTCACCGTGTTGCTTCATCAGACTTTGTCATCAGATCAAACTGCTCCAACATCATTAATTAATGGCAACATTCCTTCTTTATTGTGTGTGCTACTTCTTGGAAGCCCATAAGGTGCTTCTCTCTTATGTGTTTCTTACATACTCATCCCTCTAATTAGAGGGATGAAACATTTTTTAAATTTTTTTTGTTTAACTTTAGATTATATGCTGCTTTTTGAAATATTTTTTGCTCCAGTATCTCAAATTAATTAGTTTCAGGATACTAATGTTACAGGATAAATATTTTTGAATGCAGGACATGAAACTGATTAATTTGATGCAAAAATATTTCATAAAACAACATATAATTTAAATCTAAATAAAAAAATAAAAATAAAAATGTGCTCATCCCTCTAATAGAAAGATGAGTACATAAGAGATGCGCATCTAATGTGAACCCTTACTTCTTCTCTTTTTCAACATGCCTTTATTCTTCTTCTTCTACTTCTCTCCATTATTGGCCATTGCAACAACCGATATTATTACCCAGTCTCAGCCTCTTGTTGATGATGGAAAATCCACCTTGGGTGTCTAAAGATGGAAAATTTGAACTGGGTTTTTTCAGCCCAGGTAGTTCCACAAATCGCTATGTTGGACTCTGGTTCAAAAAAGTCCCAGTTAGATATATTCTTTGGGTTGCCACCACGAGAAACCACTCAAAGACAAGCTTGGAACGATGACAATAAACAAAGAAGGACATCTCACTATTTCACCCAAAATCAGACTCTTATTTGGGTTGTAAACTCAACAACAACAAAAGCCTTGAACTTGATGATGGTAGTCAAATTGCTCAACTTTTAGACTCTGGAAACTTGGTACTAAGAAATGAGAAAGACCAAAATCCAGAAAACTACTTGTGGCAAAGCTTTGATTATCTCTCTCATGTATTTTTGCCAGGGATGAAGCTAGGGTGGAACTTGAGAACCGGTCTGAACCGGTGTTTAATAGCATGGAAGAATGGGGATGACCCTTGTCCATCAGATTTCATATGTGAGCTACAGCTTCACAGTTACAAAGAAATATATGTTTGGCAAGGTAGAACAAAATCTTACCGGAGTGGACCTTGGAATGGTGATCACTTTGTTGATACTCCTTCATCAATGAAGAGTTTTCTTTATAGTGTAACACTTGTGTCCAACAAGGATGAGGTTTACTATATGTATAATCCTTTGAATGAGTCTATAAGGTCTTGAACCAAACAAGTAACTCCCTTCAAAATCTCATGTGGATTCGGGAAGATCAAAGTTGGAAATCTTTTGGGGATGTTCCAAGAGACAATTGTGGAAGATATAATCTCTGTGGTGCTTATGGGATTTCTTCCATTGCTAACTCAACTTTGTGCCAATGCTTGAGAGGGTTTGAGCCAAAATCACCCAAGAATATATTGGGACATTTATGACTGGAAAGGAGGTTGTGTTGGGAGTAAACCTTGGAGTTGTAAGGTGAAAGGCAAAGACAACTTTGTTAAATTTGGTAACCTTAAATTACCAGATACTACATATACTTGGGTTAATCCAAGTATGACACTTGACGAGTGCAAAGCTAAGTGTTGGGACAATTGTTCTTGTACTGCTTAACTATTTCAGATATAGAAATGGAGGTAGTGGCTGTGTCATGTGGTTTGGTGATCTACTTGATTTGAACCAAATGTCAAGTGTGATGCTGGCCAAGATCTATATAGGTATATTATTCTTTTAATGTTATCCATTCCTTTTTTGAGTGTTTAATTAGTTAGTTACCTCACTAATTGTTTGTTCATTTTTTGTGAGTGAAGCTAAACATAAAGGTGTTAATACCCTGAAATATTTTTTTCACGATTCTAAAATATTTTTGTGTTAAGGTGTAGATTGGCTAACAAAGTGTTACGCTAGAAGCACTGGGCACATAAATATTTTAAAGGGAGTAAAAATACTAATGAAGAATTTAAAACTTGTGAAAGTAGCACAATTATTCGCCGAAGTTTTAAATTCTTCATTATTATTTTTTCTCCCTTTCAAATATTCATTGGTACTTCTGCTCCTTTCAAAGCATTTTTGTGCCCGGTGCTCCTAACGTAACACTTTGTTGGCCAATTTGCACCTTAACCCAATAGTTTTTCAAGATCCTAAAATAATTTTTCAATATTATGAATTATTTTTTCAGTATCAGTCAATATCCTGAAATATCCTTTTAATACCAATCAATACCCTCAAATATATTTTTTTGTATCCTGAAATATTTTTTCACAGTCCTAAAATAATTTTTCTAGATCATGAAGAATTTTTTCAATACCATCGGTATCCTGAATTATCTTTTTACTACTTGGCATTGCCTAGAATTTTTCTTTTCCTTTTTCTTTTTTTTAAAAAAAAAAGAAACGGATTAGGGTGTGTGAAACTGCGCCAAAACGACGCAGTTTCATGCAACAGTCTGCAACAGACCTAAACCAGATCCTCTACTACACCCATTTTATTAGCATACACATACAGTGCATACTTTAATCGTGTTTCTGTAGGAATTTTCATTTCAGAAAGTATCATGTAATAAATTATTGAGATTTTGTTGTTTTACTTCCCTGTCTATTTGGTACCAGTGATTTTGAGGAGGGGAGGGGAGAAAAGTTTTTGTAAGTTAGAATTTATGAAAATTTGAAAAGTGGGATTAAAATATTTTCATTAATTCTTTTTACCCCTTTATCTATCTTTCCTTCATTAAAATTTTATAGCCCGACTTCTCCACTTTTTTTCCCCCAAATCCAACTCACAATTTTTTTTCCTTCCTCTCTAAATCCCTCATATCAAACAGTCCCTTTGAGATAATGAGATGCCTTATTTTAAAAAGGGGAGAAATTGCTCAATTAAATTTTATTAATTTTGTAAACAATTATCTGGATCTGACTAACCTTTCAAAAATTGACATTGACAGTTAAGTTTTTTAACGATAAAGGCAATACGTTTTTAAACTTAATTCTTTTTTATTGATAAGGACTACATTTCTATGTTTTTAAACTTTTGAAACAATATTGAATCTGAAAAACACTTCAGGGGCAACATGACTCCTTATCAAAATCTTCCGCAATAAATTTCCGCCTTAATCCTTAAAAATATAAAGCATATTGCTAACTTGTATTTTTTTTTTTTTTTTTGCTAAATTGCTAACTTGTATTGGTTCCTAATCTCTTAACTTGTGCTCAAAAGTTGGGCCAAGAAAACATGGTATTGCTTCAAGCTCAGCCAACAAAAACTATTTGTTTTCTTTTTTATCGCGGTTTTTGTAATTGCACTTGGTTGTGTCTGTAATACCCTAAAAATCCCACTTATGATAAGTATCATAATTTAGTAAAAAATACCTATTGGAAATAGGTGAATATGTGGTCTCAAAATTTGGTATTATTTCTAGGGAAATTTCTATTGAAAATAGAAGAGATAAAGTGCCAAACAAGCCCTAAATACTCGTATGAGTCATAAAATACTATGATAAATCCTAAGAGGCAATAAAATATTTATAAAAAATAGGAAAGAATGTTGTCTATAATTTAGATAATTTTTGGGATTATTTTCCTTGGAAAATAATGAGGCAAAATTAAATATAATTTTGGGGAACATAAGTTGCCCCGTGCTTTTTAAAATAATACATGGAGTATAAAATACCAATGTCAGTATAATAGTTGTGAGATAATGATTAATTCTAATTAATAGAATTATCAAAAATTAGTAAGTAAATAAATAATTAATTAATGGCTAATTGTTTAGGAAATGAATAAGGTGAAAATGTATAAATACCTAAGAGTTTAATTAGCCAATGAAATAATTACTAATTAAGATAATTAAGGTATAAATTAATTATATTAAAAAAAGAGTTGACAAGTCAAATTATGGGGGGCGGGAAACCAAAAATAAGAAAGAAGAAAAGGAAAAGTGTGTGTGAAAGGGGTTAAAAAATAATATCATGATATTTTGGATTGAAAAAAGAAGATATTTTGTGAAAAAACATATAGGATAAATGGGAACCGATAGAAAATAAATCCTATCTTGAAATCCTTGAACTAGGTTTCTAAGATCAGGACATATTATGAATCAGTGGATTTTTATCCCGAAGATGGTGTTACCCGTTGTCATTTCCGTAACCGACGGCGTTTAACCGAAAAGGATCAGCAGGCTATCCTTAATGGGACCAAAATATTTGTTAATCCAAATATTTCTCAAGAGAAAGAATAGACCTCCAAGACTACGTCGATGAATTTTTGAGATTCTTTAAGATTACGCGATTAGAACACTGATCAGGGACTTTATCGAATGAATCCATAAAGCAAAGGAGATGTCATCACTTGGATGACATCATATTTTGGGAGAATGATGCTAGGGAGGTCGGCCAAGGCTCATGAATGGAGGAGATCAAACCTTCAAAAGAACCCTAGATCTAACGGTTGAGGTTGAAGCAAAAAGTTTGGGAAAATTGCAAAGTTGGCCACAATTTTCTCCTATAAATAGCGCCTTCATTTGCACTTCATTCCTCACCAATTCACTTGTGTATTTCGAAATAGAAGAGAGAGTTTAGAGAGAAGAAGGAGCTCTGGAGAAGAAGTAGCGAAGTGCTGGGTAATTTCTTCGGTCCCTAGTCTTAAGTTCTAGTTTTCGATTCGGTAGTTATAGTAGGAATGTTAGTTTGATCTTTAATCTTCCAATATATTGTAGATATCATGTTTTAGGGTTAAATATGATATTTGTTTCAAAAATATGTTGGAGAAAGAGATATGGCAAAATTTTGGAAGATTAGAGTCAAAGTAGCGAAGCTCTGGCGAAATTTCGCCGGTTAGGAGAGTCATGGGTAAAATGGTCATTTTCGACTAAAATGACTATTATGATGATTAGTAACAAATACGCTATTGTCCTTATAGGATATCTGTGATTACGTTCTGACCAACGGTTGTACCGTATATCGTCAACGGAGGTACGTTTGCGTACTAGTAACACTAACTCTAATGGTTATTGTATGCATATATGTATTTCCTCCATCATGCCTTAACTTTACATCTGATTGTATTGTTATTGTCGTGCATATCTGATTATGTACATTGTCTTGTCCATTGTGCCTTAACCTTACATTTAATTGTATTGTTATTGCCGTGCATATCTGATTATGTACATTTTCCATTGTGCCTTAACCTTACATCTGACTGTATTGTTATTGCCATACATATCTGATTATGTATACCCTATATCTGATCGTAGTAAATGTCGCCAAAATTTCATGAATATCTGTAGTGCATATATGGTGTATATAAACATGAGGTTAACCGTTACCTGGGGTCCGATGCGTTGGACCTCAGCTCTTAACATAGCTTCAGAATCGGGAGGACCGAGGGCTGAAGAGAAGGGCAAGCTGCACGCATAGAGACCCGGCTGCAGACTATCTTTTGTTGCCACGGCGTGGGGATCGCCAGGGAGACACTTTTGTCGTTATTCACTTTCAGAAACTCTCGGATCAATGTACCGCCAGTTGGCATTTTGAATATAAATATCAGTTACTCTCTTGTTCCGTTGCTCTACTCTGATGTTTTGATGAAAAAAAATTATACTGCTTTTCAAAATGGGATGTTACAGTGTCTCTGACAAGTGACCACACAATACATACATGCCCTTACTTCACACTTTCGTATCATCATTCATATGCTTTTGTTTTGCTTCCCAATGATTTTCCATCATGCTATGATGAGTCCAAGCAAAGCAACCCTTATTTTCTTTTTAAATATTATGACCCCGCAAAAAAAAAAAACCACAACAAAAAAAATTCTTCACTCAAACTCATTCTACTAATCATCTAGATAATTTTAGGTAGGCTAATCCCGCAATGAGAAATGAATTGATCGAATCAACTATCATTCACTTAAAAAACGACCATTTTGTAGCGGTTTGCGTATTTATAGCGGTTTAAAGCATTACAAATAGCATTTTGTCACGGTTACAAAAACCACTATAAAATACATAGTTGCAAGACGATTTGTAGTGGTTAACAGAAACCGCTACTACATATGGCTTGACCATCATTGTATCTGTAGCGGTTTCAAATGACCACCACTATATGAGGCTGCGCTGACGTCGTGTGTGAAACATTAGTAGCGGTTAACAAACCGCTACAAAGTGAAATTGACCAAACCTGGAGCAATTAGTAAACCGCTAGTAATTATATAAAAAATGCACCATACTTTAAAATTATTTTGTAGCGGTTATATGACCGCTACAAAATATTCCCGCCATTTTTTGGAAAAAAGTTTTGCCAATATTTGTTGCGGTTGTAAACCGCTACAAAATATTCCTATCATTTTTTTGGGAAAAAAGTTTTGCCGCGCTTTTTCACATTTTTTGATATTTGTAGCGATTGTGAACCACTACAAAATATTCCCGTCATTTTTTTTGGAAAAAAGTTTTTCCACCTTTTTTCAAGTTTTTGTTGATATTTGTAGCGATTGTGAACCGCTACAAAATATTCTCGTCATTTATTTCTTGATTTTTCCCATTGGTTGAAGTCTCTAATTGGCTAGTGGCTTTGCTTGACTTTTCAACATGTATTTGTGTGGTAGTTATCATGAAATACTTGGCTAATATCCCTCCCTCATGGCTGCACGTTTTTAATCACCCTTTGGCAGATTTTATGAGCTCAATTAACTCCCTTTCCTTCTTATCTTATCCTCTTCCATTGCATTTAATAAGATTCCAATTTGCATGTGCTCTCATTAAGACAAATCTTGATTATTTATTGTAAATCCTATCCAAAACTTATCCCAATCTTTCCCCCATGTGCTGGACGTTTTTTATGACCTTTGGGGCAGATTTTATGAAGCCAATTAATGCCACAAGATAAGTCTTTAGTTACTTTGAAACTAGATGACAACTTGTAGTTGTTCAGTTAGTCTATCTAGTTGCATTTGGATATTTTATCTTGCAAACTTGGCTAATAATCATCCAACAAGGCTCAACCACAATCCTTGACTTTTGGGGCTGATTAAGAAGCTTAATTAATTCCCTAATCAAGTATTTATATGCCCACTAATTACATGTGTCATTGTTGGATTGGTTTATTTATTAATCATGGCAATTAAGGATTATTTAGACAAGTATTATTTCATTTTCTTCGGCCTAATTATTTTCAAATATAATTAGCCCTCTTTTGATGATTTTAATTTGCCTCTAATCATCTTGAAGAATTATGCAACTAATCTTAATTAGTGCAAGCTTATTTTCCAATTATTTGCTAATTGACACTTAATTTGATTAAGTGTTTTATAATTCTTCCATGGCTCATTTACACTTAAAATAGCCACTATTTTATGTGATTTTATGTTACATATGTTAGCCAATTTAATATGGTAACATATTCCTAAAATACAGGATTTTCGGTAAACCGAAAATCGGGTATTACAAATATCATGGTTTTATAAGCTAGAAACTTAAAAACATTAAATCCGTTGTGTGAGCTTGTGAGTTTAACCCAATGTCAATTAGGACGAGTTGATTAGTGAGTCATTGACTCGACACAATTTTAGAAACAAGAAACGTAAAAACAGTAAAATTAGAAAATCAACTTATAATTTGACAACAATAATCATATGTATCTCCTTTTGGCTGAATGTGAGATTTTTTTTTTTTTTTATTTGTTCCTTTTTCTGGCCAAGGTGAGAATTAAGATTTTTTTTTCTTGCAGAGAGAGATTTTTGGTTGTAAATTAGACACATTTATTAATTGTTAATGATATATATAAAGCATGAAATTTATCTCAGGTCGCATATTCAGGTAAGCTATAATCATCATATTCATAGTTTAATAAAATTAAAAGGAAAATTATTTATTTAGTCCTTTGACTTTCAACTGAGTCGCAACTCAATTACTAAAGTTTTTTATTTTATTTTTTTAAGAATTTTGTCCTTACTGCAAATTAATCCAATTGGACCATGCTTATGTGTATTAACAGAGTCAAATCTTGTCTACATGGCATCCTATATATAAAATACAGTATTAAATGTTAAACTCATCAACAAACATGATGTTGATGACTTTAACATTTAATATTGAATGTCTTTTTCGTGAAGACATACACGTGGCTCCTCAAATTTCATATTGGAAACTTGCCTCACAATGCCAGGAACTAGCCTCTTTTATCAAGCATTGTAATATGCATTAACTAATTGAATATATATACATAATTAATGAGATAAGCACTAACTTGTAAATTTAAATTCAAGTGCGTGTGTTGATTTTTATTGCAATTTTCTTTTTCTCTGACTACAATGGAAATTAATGTAAAAAAAGTCAATATCCATGCACCACTTTAATTATTAATATTATTGTCTTACGTGATATAGGTATTAAAAAATTGAAATAGATCTCTTCCTTTCATATGCCAATAATATTATTGGTGCGTCCATTAAATTTAAATTAAAGGAGAAAAATGTAATAGCCCCTCCCACGCAAAACACACCCTTCTGTTTTCTCTGTTTTTTCTCTCACTGTCATCTTCACCGTCAACCGCGATTCTTCTCCCATGGAGTCCTGCACAAGCAAAAGAATCTAATGAACCACTTGTTCATTCATCATCAAAACAAGTGGGATCCTCAAATTCTTACCAAAACATTGATAGAGAAAAAAGCATGAATAACCTAAGTTCTAACCACAAAATACATATAAAGGGGAATGCCTCCAAGCTTGCTGAGTATGCGTCCGAGTCCAACCAAGAAATAGATAAGAGGTTCGATCATACGAGATTGGAGCCTCTTCCCAGCCTGTTATTCGCTAGTCTCCTCTTCCCCAGCTTCCTCTTCTCCAGCTTCCTCTTCTTGGAGGCTGGCGAAGAGGAGGTTGGTGAAGAGGAAGCTGGGAATCGGGTGAGGCTGGTGTAGACTCGGATTCGATTGATTGAGGGTGTTTATAGTATAAGAAGATTTTAGTTTTTTTTGCTTTTAATTATAATATTATTATTATTCCCTTATGTTTACTCATCTTATGCTTTTTTAGTTCAAATGGTTTACGTTCGGTTCCCTAATTAGTTTCAAACCAGAAGCGGTAATGTAGGGATTTAGTTAGGGGTAAGTTATTGTTTTTGAAATTTTTATTTTCGCAACAGGTAATTCCAAATAATTTAAATTTCTTAACAGCTTCCCCAATTTACGAGGTGGGCATGGGGTTCCAAGACGGAAAAAAAAAAAAAAGTGCAGTATGTCATTAATTGTGAGTGAAGGACTTGGCTGTCCCTGACAAGTGATAAGACAACACACGCATCACGCATGCCTTTACTTCACACTGGCGCACCATCATTCATTTACTTCTGTTTTGCTTCCCAATGATTTTCCAGTTAAAACATTAAATTAAAAATTGAATTTTTCAAATACAACATAATAAAGTAATTGATTTGGTGATACATTCAAGATACACGCATTCTGGATACGTATAACCAATTTGAGCAAAAAAAAAGGATACGTATAACCAAAAAAGTAGAGAAGCCAGAGGCTTTCACATTATGAGAAAGTTGAGATCGTTTTTTTTCCACATTTTGGTGTTTTTGTAATTCTCAGAATTTCTTGACATCTTTAATTTAAAATATATTTCATGATATAAAATTTAATATATAACTTCGCTTACCATTTTTCAAATATATAAAATTTATTGTAAATAGACTTATAACTAAAAAACATAATGCTATCACATCGTCCAATTAATTATGCAAATATTCCCCAATTTCCACCATATTACTTTGAGTTCCTTTTAAAATGAATCCGTAAAGGAAAGAAAACATTTTTTTTTTTTAAAAAAAGGTATATATAAAAATAAGATAAAATTTATGAATTTATGAATTTTTTTTTTTGAACACTATTTTAAATTTATGAATAAGGATATACAAAAATGTGATAGAATCTAAAAATTATTTGATAATAAATCACGTTTTGTATTTTAACAAAACACTGAATAATTTATTAAAATAATAAATTATTTTTCATAAAAATATTTAACTATGTGAAAATCATTTAATTATTATTTTTTATAATCATGGTAATTTGTAATAGTTATTCTTATTTTATTAGATAAAGTAGTAGTTATACTGGTAGCTTGTATAAGTTAAAGTTTTTGGGTTAAACAAGAAAGTTTATAGCTATTTTCTATGAGGAATATTATTAATTATTGTTGTTGTTGGTAGTTAAATTTTATGAGATAAGATATTGTCACTACCAATTTTATGTCACTACCAAGTCACTATCACTTTTCCACCGTTAGATCAGAATCCCATTTATCTTTATCATTTCTCTCTCTTATTGAGATTCTGATCTAACGGTGGAAAAGTGGTAGTGACTTGGTAGTGACATAAAATTAGTAGTAACAATATCTTATCCTATATATTATTATTATTATCATTTTGATTTTATTTTCCTCATTATAATATTATTCAATCTTCCTCACTCATCCCTAATAACTATACGGTACACCCTACCCTACTGAGTTGTTCTCAATCAATCCCGGTCACTCTCACACTTCTTTTTTTTTTCATTTTTAACCTTAAAATTAAAAATGAGAAAATCCATATGGGGGCCCTTTTAGTACAAAAAAACCTAAAAAAATGTCCTAAGATTCTGACATTCCCAAAAGAGGCCCCAAGGCCCTTTTTGACATCTAAATGTTAAGTGAAATGACAAAAAGGCCCTTAACTAACACTCTGTCTCTCTCACTCACGATCGTGTCTCTGCCCTCTTCTCACTCATGCCTGCTCGACTCTCACCTCATCTCGCCGTCGATCTGCATTAGTGCCCATGGTTGAAGTTGGTCCCAAAAGCGCTCTGAATGTGTACAATCTTTTTAGTTGTTGTTTCTGTTTCATGGTTGAAGTTGGTCCCAAATGCAAGAATTTCTCAAAGTTGTGTAGAATGTGCTTTTGTGGGAAGGTTCATTTGTACATTTTAATATCAATGAGAATAACAATTTTTCTTGCATCTATGTTTTGTAAATTTTCTAATGTAGGTGACATGACATTTTAATATAAATGAGAACGACAATTGTTTCTTGCGTCTCTAGTCATTAACAACTACATCAGCCCCCATTAATAACCACATCAGCCCCCATTAACAATCATATCAGCCTCATTAACAACTACATCAGCCCCCATTAATAACCATATCAACCCCATTAATGAGGGCTGATGTAGTTGTTAATGAGGGCTGATGTAGTTGTTAATGAGGCTGATGTGGTTGTTAATGGGGGCTGTTTTAGTTGTTAAAGGGGCCTGATGTAGTTGTTAATGGGGGCTGATATAGTTGTTAATGAGGGCCGATGTCGTCATTATTTTTTGCTGATGCAATTGTTATTTTTTTGCTGATATTGATGTTAAAGGGGTCTAATTTAGTTGTTATTTTTTGCTAATATTGTTGTTAAAAGGGGCTGATGTTTTTGTTAATGGGGGCTGATATAGTTGTTAATGGGGGCTGATGTAGTTGTTAATGAGGGCTGATGTAGTTGTTACTTGGGCTGTTTTAGTTGTTAGAGGGGGCTGATGTAGTTGTTAGTGGGGACTGATATTGTTGTTAGTGCCCCCTGTTATTGTTGTTGTTGTCAATCATGTTAACAACAATATTAAAGGGTGTTAACAACAATATCAGTCCTTATTAACAACAATATCAGTAGCCACTAACAACAATATCAGTCCTTATTAACAATATCAGTACCCACTAACAAAAATATCAGCCCTATTAACAACAATATCAGTACCTACTAACAACAATATCAGTACCCACTAACAACTATATCAAATCTCTTTCTAAATATTTAAATATTGTAGTTTGGACATAATATTGAAAAAGTGCCAGAAAAAATGTGGGATCTTAACAAACAGATTATTTTGCATTATTCTACTTCTTTACATACCATTAACAAAGACCATAGAGGGAGGAAAAAATTATTCATGTAGTTGAAATTAAAAAATCAAGTAACCATCGAATATTTACACAATACCAAATTGTGAAGGTCATTTTCTTCAATACAAATGCAGCTTCGCACAAAAACAAATTTTTCACAACTTTGTCATGAATACAAATTCGCGTGTACACAACAATTGATGGACTAAACATGTCCTTTATGTTTTCCCTCATAACAAGTTAGCCTAGCTACCAAACAAGTTTGCAGCAATTAATGTCTCCTCTTCTGCTTGTGGGCGTCCTCGACCAAAGACAACACTTTTCCCCTTGCCCTTTTGCTTTTGCTTCTCCTTCTACATTTCCTAGTGGTGTAGATTTCGTTGTTGTTGCTTCTTATCTACTTACAGCCTTATACTTCTTGCTCTTGTGTACCTAGAACAATTTTAAATGAAGCAGAAATAATTTAGCCATCATTATTATAAAGAGAAGACTCCTGAATCACAATTGATACAAACAATAGGCACTCGTGTGGTTCATATTAACAAATTTTCTGTCAACTTTGTAAAATAATCCATTCACAAAAATCAAAGTAAAATAAAACACACATTATATTCATTGAATTATTCACACACAATTGAATCCTTTAACACAGTGACTAAACATTGATACAACAATCCTTTAATGTGGATTAATTATCCGGCCATTGTCATATTTTGTAATACACCATGTACTAAAACATAAAATAGTTAATGAACATAAAGCCATTACTTAAAGCACAGTTGCGCATAATGCAATAATTAGGAAACCTCAAAATTACTTATGACAAAAAGTAACTTTTAAAGCTTTTACTACAACTCCATATATATGTCTCACATATATGCATCAACAAAATACTAACTTCCCTGCTTCAGAAAAAGTGAACAAAGGGGCAGGGGTGATATTCTGATATATAAAATTGCATCGAGCTTTCCACGCCTGCCCTAATGTCATTGAAATCAAAGCTTCATGCCAATCAAACACATCATAATCTTTCCAGTAGACATTCACTAATTTAATTACTAGCCAATTGTATTCAAATCATGATTGTACGGTTTAATTAGAATACCATGTTGCAAACTCATAAATACCGCAAAAGAGAGTTTATCAGGCTTTTAGGCCCTGTGATTGCCTAAAAGAAAATTCAAAATTCTGCCCAAGGAAGAAAAGATAGTTCAATTGAAAATCACAATCTTTATAAAGGGAACAATCTCAATTATTGTGAATGCATACTTGATGCTGGACCACGGATCAAAGAAGAGATAAAATGTGTGTGTGTATTATTTAGTCATAACTTTTTCAAGCTTTTAGCTTCATACCTTAGCATGAAGCTTCTCAGTTTCCTTCAACATGTATTCCACCAAAGATCCTTGAAATCCATTTATGGAGAAAGCATCAGATTCATATGTATCCGCATTATAGCAATATTGTGCTTACTCCAAAAGGTAAAATATTATGCTATCCTCTTGACGAACTAGAGAACGTTGTATATGATCTAGAGTCAAGTTTTCACTTTCATCAATTCTTTTCTTTGCAGGCACAGATATACATAAAAGAAATAAAGTCATTTACAACTCAAATTGACTAACAGAAAACACAAACAGTGACGTCATTGGAATGAACAAGTATCTAATCTTAAAGATGCATGTAAAAAATGATTAAAACTAATTTAAAGTTTACAAGTTTTCTCTGAGCTTCTTTAAGATTTGAGAATCAACAAACCGAATATAAAATAAGCCAAGAGTTATTATTGGAGACAAAGATCTGAATATTTGAAAAACCTTGATTAACTAACTAGAATTGGACAAGTATGAGTAAACTGGATAATAGAACATAACAGAAGCACCATGGCAACCACCAAACCAGAAAAGGAATTATGGCAAAACAGCTATCTACCAAACCTTAAAACCTGAAAAGGAATTATGGCGTAACATCCATCTACATGGAGAAATCAACAAATTTTCTGCTGCATTCCAGAATCACTTTCTTCCCCTTAGTTAATAAACGTTTTAGCTACAAAGGACTATCGTTTCAAAGAGGAAAAACTAAACAAAGCAACAGTCGTACTACCAGGCAGAATTGCAAAAGATAGAAAATGTGTTCATTTCGAGTACCCCCAACGGCGTCCACATCGCTGGTCTCTCTATGATCAGCACCACAAGATGGGAACACATCGCGGGCGAAGAGACGCTGGCCACAACAGAGATTGGTTTTGCGATGGCTTCGACGGCAACAAGCATATATAGTTTGGCTGAAGTATGGTAAAAGTTAGTTGAGAAGTTAAAATGCCACTTACTAAGAAACCTCGAAACACTGATTAAATGCGAATCACCGGAGACCGATGAGGACGAAGGGGCAGAGGCGGAGACCAACGACGGAGATCAGAGAAGAGAATGCAAAGCAAGGGATCTGAGAAGTTTTCAATTGATTTAGACATGACAGAGGATGTTCAATTTCTGACTTTCAGTAAGGATACTAATGTAATTTCGTTTTCTAATATGATACCAGAAAAGGCCTTAGGGCCTTTTCTGGGATTTGCAGAGTTTTGGGGCTTTTTTTGGACTTTTTTGAGTTAAAAGGGTCTCTATATGGATTTTCCCATTAAAAATCTAAACCCTGAAAAGACTATTTAATTTATAAATAAAAATTTAAATACCAAATCATCACACGATTTATGCCTACCAGATATTTTTATAAACAGGATTTGACTCATGATACGATTTTTGGTTTTTTGACCTTAATATTTTTTAAAAAAAAATAATTATCAAATTAAATCAAATTTCAAACTATTTCCCAGAGTAATGCAGTTGGTAGCGTTTTCTGACACAACGCAATAAGAGGCGCAAGAAATATTTACGGGACTGGGGAAATATGGGATCAAAATTGTTACGGACAAAATGGCGTGGGAAATCCCCACGCCATCTGTGCGAAATGGCGTGGGAAACCCCCACGCCATTTGGCCCTGCTCCTCTCGTTAGAGCAGGGTACGAACTGTGTGCCAAATGGCGTGGGAAATCCCCACGCCATTTGGTTGGAAACCCCCACGCCATTTGGTTTTACCAAATGGCGTGGGGATTTCCCACGCCATTTCGCCCTGACAAAAAGCGAAATGGCGTGGGAAATCCCCACGCCATTTCGCAAACCAAATGGCGTGGGGGTTTCCCACGCCATTTGGCATCGGATTCCCTCACCCTCACCTGCTCCCCATCCTTCCTCAGAACGTACTCTACTCCCCATCCTTCCTCAGAACGTACTCTACTCCCCATCCTTCCTCAGAACGTACCCTGCGTAGCCTGAAGTTTTTTCAATTCAAATTCTCCCGTGAGTCTGCTCTCCTCCTCTTATAAAATTATAGTCACTCCTTCAACTCATGCTTACATCTTTTGCTCTTCCGTCGGCTAAAACTTTGCTTCCAACTCTTTTCACTCCTTCACTCTTTTACTTACATCGGCTAAAACTTTGCTTCAAGCTCTTTTAATTAGTATTCTCAAATTAATCTTATCTTAGCTATCTTCGGGTACTATAAATAACAAATATTACAACATATTTCACAAAATCGGAATTAATTATTTTACAAAATATGAAATAATTGGTCATTTATCTTAAGGATTATAATTAACATACAAAAGAAATAATTATTTCCCTAATTAGTTAATTTATTAATTATTAGCCTTCTTATTAATAAATTTTAAATATTCTAATTCCATAAATCACTAGTGCAAAAAAGGGCTTTAAGACTGCCTCATTTGGAGCGGATAATCGACGCACCGGTCTTAAAGGTGTGACCGGTGGCAGTTTTGTAAATAAAAAGAACTTCTTAAACAATGAAGGGCTATAAGACCGCCTCATTTAGAGCGGATAAACGAAGCACCGGTCTTAATGGTGTGACCGTGGCAGGTTTGTAAATAAAAAGAACTTCTTACACAATGAAGGACGCCTCATTAAGACCGGACTAATTATCGACCTAGTCCTAAATATGTGACCGGTGGCATATTTGTAAATATAAAGAACTTCTTATTCGATCAATTTTTCATAGATCTTATCCGCACTGTTAAAATAACAACCGGCCTTAAAAATGTTAATAAAAAAATTGAAATATCAAATACTTTTATGTAGAAATCTCATCAAGGCGAGACTTATATTTTCTACACTCCAAAATAATACGGAAAAATATAAATATAAAGGTATTAAAGTTTTAAGACCGAACATATATAAAAGCCGGTCTTAAAACTTTGATTTTTAAGACCGAACTTAAAATTTGTCCCAGTACTAAAGTTTAAATAAAAAAGTAATAAATGTTAAGACCATAGTTACAGAATGACCGGTCTTAAAAGTTAGACTTTTAAGAACGGACCAAAAATTTGGCCGGTACTAAAGTTTGAATAAAAATTAATTAATTTTAAGACCGACATATATAGAGATCGGTCTTAAAGGTTATCTTTTAAGACCGTATATGTGTATTTGTCCGGTCTTAAAAATGAAGCGCCAAACGTTAACTTCACGCGGAAGCTTTTGTCACTCTCACATTGTCACTCTCATACTCTCACCGAAGAACCCCCGTTCACGTTGCGAAACCCTTCCCGTTCCATTACCTCTCTTCCTCGCCCGCGTACCGTTAGCCTCTGTTACTCCCTCATTTTCTCGCATTCCTCTCTTACTGTCTTGAAAATGAACGGTGAAAACGATTCCACTCGTGTTCTTGAAACTCCGTATACGGTTTGACCGGGGAGGGTCGGACAAACGAACCCTGTTCATCTCACATTGAGCCTCCTCAGCGCCGTGCACGCCGTGGTAGAAGCGGCACACGAATGATGGAAGTATCCCTTAGTCGGAATACTGGGACGAAGCTCGAGATTCATTTTGATGAAAATTTGCAACCTTTCGGTCCTAATAAAAGCACATATACTAGTTTTGTCGGCGCTCTAGTACGCAGCAAGGTTAGCATTTTGACCGATGAGTGGAAAAATGTGGACCAAAAAATAATAAAGGATCCTATGTGGGACACTATCCGCTTACATTCACCGTCCCCGAGTCCGAGAAGTTCAAAGACTCAACATTGTCTTATTGTCCGAGCGGTTCAGAAGTTTAAGACCTTTCTCGGCTAACACTTATATTTTTGCCGAGGAGAAGCCCGACCATCAACCCCGGGACAAGTACAAATTTATTGATGAACAAACTTGGCAACAATTTGTTCGAAGCGGACCACTCTCGAAGCTCTCGTGAGTTATATTTAGTTTTGTTTGCACTTTTGTTTGCTTATTAACTCCGTGAGGATATGTGAATGTTATTGTGTACATCTAATCTCGTTAGTTAAATGGTTTGGTGTGTGAATAGAAGTATACATTTGCTGCCTTTGTCCTCGCATGAGAGGAGCATGTCCTAGTTCCATGCAAGTTTGATATGTAAACCGTGTAATGGCCATGGTTAGACGTTGTTTGTTAGTTAGTTAGTTATTCTAATATGTGTAGGAACCATTTATGATGAATGAATGAATTGACCGAGTTGGCAGATTTCGCAACTCCCTTTCCTTTGGTTTTCCCAATTTCTTCTACAATGCTACATCTTCCTTAAGTAAAATGTTGAAACTTGATGAAGTGAATTTGACTAATGTTTGACGTTCATATCAAGCGTAAGTTCTCTAATTTCTGTAGTGACATGGTTGAATTCATAATTGATATATAGTTGTTTTCAATCCCGATTCACGAAAAATAAGGGAAAAATATCAGAGATTGGGAGAAAGAATGATTGCCCACACAGGCTTCTCGCGCGGATATGAAAAGGCCGAAAAGATTTGATGGCGCACCAAACGGAAGAGATTAGAAGATGAAGCTGAATCCAATCCTTCTACGGTAGTTGACCACCGCCATCTCCAATACGTCGCGAGGAGCTCGGTTGTATATTCGGCAAAAGCCAAGCGGCGCCTACACGAGTGAAAAACTCGTGTAGTTGCTGAACGAATTGTAAGTATCGATATTGTTATTTTTTACTTACTAAACATGTTTCATCGCTAAGCTTCTCACCGAGACCAGTGTGGATCCCTTGACACCTTCAATGAACCTATGCAGCAGCAGAGCACTAGAGGAGCCGCATTGTTGGACGACCGAGTCGAGCAACCTTGTCATCTCGTATGTGGAGGATCGTGATGGTCATAGACAATTGGTTGCTAAAGGGACTGTCCACAACTTGGGATCAACTGTACACCACGAACAAATGGTCGATGATGAAGTCGAGTGTCGGTTGAAGAGGTGATCTTTGATGCACTGTCCCTCTCCCAACCGATGAGTGAAGGTTGTGAGTGATGTCAAGGGAACCTTCATCTCTTGGCCAGTGAAGCTTGTAGATGTCTCTAGTCCTCCTCAAGCTCCACTCCTCAATCTCCATCCCCTCCTCAAGCTCCACCCCCTCCTCAAGTTCCATCCCCTACTTGCTAACTTGACGGCCAAGGAAAAATAAAAGATTTGGTAGCCAAAAATTGGTTTAAAGATAAATCGTGGCTGTCAATGAAGTAGTAGGCCTCCTCATCCTCAACCGCTTTTAGTTGATAATGAAGATGTAGAGTCCATGCCGCTTCCTGGAGCTGAGGTTACTAGTGCATGTGTTCAACTATTTATGAAGTAAGTATCTTCTTCCTTGATTACATAATTGAAATGCACCGTTTAGACACACATATATACATATATACTAATTCCCTCATCGATGTCATTCTTGTAGGTGCATGCACGAGAAACCGGTTCAAGAGGCGAATTTCGGATTTTGGATTCTTGTGCCCGGTGTATGCAAGCACAACACTACCTCTGGAATTGAGACAGAGTACATATCAAATAGGTTGTGTAAAGTGCAAAGAAAGGTGTACTTGTTTCCACACTGGCTCTGGTATACATATATACTTGTCTCGCAATTCACTTAATATAATTATGCTACATATATATATATCACCGAGTACTTTATCGCTGTGAATTTTCAGCAACCACCGGCAGCTTGGTCATCATGAACATGGAGTTGCATTATGTTATCTTCTTATGCTCCACTCACAGCGATCCATCGACTACGTTGCACCGATGATCAACAAGTAAGAATGTCATTTTGATCGTCTTGTCTCGAAATCTCTGTTGTGAATTTTCGGTGAACATTACCGATAAATTTCGATTTTGATGATAGTGCCATGAAGACCTTCCGTGTTGATGTAAAAAAGCGTGGTGCTCACTCACGATCCTAAATGGCACAAAATTAAGGTTAGTACATAATTGGACATGACATAATTGCCTTCGAAGTTGGTCAAGAAGCTATATATGCTCTTATATATATTTATTGTTATTTTTAGACCCGTCGGCAACCGAACGATCGAACTTATGTGGCCCGTACGTCATGAAACACTTATATGATATTGTGACGAAGGGAAACACTAAAGTCACTTTAAGGGTAAGATGTTATGGCTGAATTCGATCATTGATGGCTTAATGTTACATATGAAATATGCACATAATATGTTAATTCGCTTTCGTCTTTGATGTTACGTAGGTTTGCCCGTGAAGAGCCATTTGATGATGATGAAATCGAGCACATACGCGAGGTTTTTGTGAATATCTGTATAAACTAGTCTTAGAAAATCCAAGTCAAGACAATAATTAATGTCCTAAATTAATTCATTTGTAAATAATATATGATGCTTTAGCAACAATAGCCTTCGTACATATGTTTATTTTTTCGACTAGCTAATTAATTCATTTGTAAATATAGCAATGTAATTCAATAATAAATTTGTTTATTTTTTCGAACAATTTGTGTGTGTCCATTTTGGGTTTCTGAATGAATGGGATGGTGGATAAAGCTATTTAGTGCTTGAAATTTGAGGTACAAAGCGGATGTTGAAAATGAGCCGATGAGGCTCAAAAGTATTCGCGACTTTTAGGACCGTATATTTTTAAAAGTACGGTCCTAAAGGTCTTCGTCCATTTTAAGACCGTATATTTAACAAATATCCGGTCCTAAAAGTCTTCGTCTCATTCTTAAAAATTTGGGTAGAGACTTTTAGGATCGTATATTTGTTAAAAGTACGGTCCTAAAGGTCTTCGTCCATTTTAAGACCGTATATTTAACAAATATCCGGTCCTAAAAGTCTTCGTCTAATCCTAAAAATTTGGGTAGAGACTTTTAGGACCTTATATTTGTTAAAAGTACGGTCCTAAAAGTATAGAAAATATACGGCTAAATTATTAGGACCGTTTATTTGTTAGTAGTCGTCTTAAAAGTCTTCATTTTATTTAATAGATTGCCGAAACCTTTAGGACCGTATATTTGTTAGTTGTCCGCTCCTAACTTTGAATTTTAAAATAAGGCTTAATTTTTAGGACCGAGGAATTTTATACGTCCGGTCCTAATATTCTTCATTTAAATAGAGTTGGTGACTCGATTTTAGACATATCGTTAGGGTTCAAGGCAACCATGTTTAGGCGTTCTTCTCAAGTTTTGTGCTTCGTTGTTCTCGTTTCTACTTTTCGGATGTGAAGAACGGGGGAAGACAACGATGGTCCAAACTTGAGAATAGTCGTCACTCTGTTTGTTTTTATTCGAAAAAAGGTAAATAATGTTTTTTTGTTTTGTTTTGTATGGTCGCAACCGTTAACTTTATTCTGCAAATATTTAAGATTGATCACCACGAATAGGACAATGTTTTGTTTGTTCTTGTTGTCGGAGAAAAAAGAACATAAAGTTAAAGACAAACAAGGAAGGCGATTGGGAAATAAAAATTTTATTTAATAATTTTTTTTTCGCCGCCTCATAAGGCGACAGTACAAAAAAACTTAAAATTCTAATCCTCCCCATCGTTGTCGGAGGGGAGGGAATGGTCTGAGACGTCGTCATCGAGGTATGGTACTCAACGTCATTGGCGTCGAGTACCGCTTTCGCTTGTTGTTGACGGCGTGATAGACTGAAACAGCTTGCCCAAGCTTCGGTCTATATGATCGACGCGGCTATCAGTGCTCCAAAGATTCGCCGGAAGTTCGGTTTCGGAGGCAACGGAGGAGGATATGGAGGTGCCTCGTGATTTCGCCCGAAGGAGGACCTCGTCGTGGTGGAGAAGCCATTACGGTGGAGGTTCTAGGAGGAGATGGAGATGAATGTTAAGAAAGTAACAACGGGTTTAAATAGAGAACCCATCCCGAAGAATGTGAAACGCCGAAACATTAACGAGGAGACGCATATTTGCTCGTAATACGAGGAGACGCCTAGTTGGGAAGTTTATGTGGAAGCCGAAGAGACTCAAATTCATTTCAACAATGGGGAAGGGACTCTTGAAAAGAATGAACTTTCATTTCAACAATGAGTTTTAGGACCGGATATTTGATAAAAGGACGGTCTTAAAAGTAATTGAATTAAAAATTAGTTTTAGGACCGGATACCAAGTAATATATCGGTCTTAAATGAGTTTTAGGACCGGATATTTGATAAAAGGACGGTCTTAAAAGTAATTGAATTAAAATTAGGACCGGATATAAGATAAAAGTCCGGTCTTAAAAGTTTGTATAAAAGTAATTTGACGAATTCATCATCGACGTTTATCTCTCCCGCCATCTGTCTTTATATACTCCACACACTACCTCCTCTTTGTCCTTGTTAACTCCTCACTTCCTAGCTCTCTGCCCCAACTTCTCAAAATCCTCAAACCATGGTTAGATACAAGCAAACTGCTCGTAGGGGTGCATACACGCCTCACTCTCGTGCCATGGCTAGATCATTATATGGTGCGCCTCCTCCAAATGACGGTGCGCCGTATTGATTCCGAAGACTCTCGGGTCGTTGGACCCATTGTTATTTCTTCGGATGATGAAGAGATTGCTCATGCCGCACCCCCCAACCTGTTGGCCCAGCGCGCCTACCTCGACCCCTCTCCGCTCTCCTGTAATGATCCATTCATATTGCGGGTGGAGAGAATAAGACAACAACTTGCTGATCTCAGCGGGAAATTAATGCTCTTCACGCCGAAATCGCCGAGGTTGTTCAGTCAGATTCTTGTGGATGATAATATTCAGCTTGTTTTTCATTTGTGTTTTTGTTGTTGTGTATATATTCTGAAGTAATGTAAGAAACATTAAGAACACTGTATGAATTTTTGGCTCTTCTCCAAGAATTCATTAAAGAAACTTATTCTCCAATTTTGCTTTATTTTTTGTCCAAAAAATATCATTTATTTTATTGATTTAATATACCAATCACGAAGGCCATTAAGACCGGACATTTTATTTTATAAGTAACGGATCTAAAGATAATTTGAATTTTAGGACCGGATGTTTTATAAACATCCGGTCTTAAAAATTAAAAATCTAATAAAATTTTAGGACCGGATAATTTTAATACTCCGGTCTTAAAATGTTAGTTGTATCTTTAGGACCGGACATTTAATTAATAACCGGTATTAATAAAATCCAAAAAGCTAAATAAGGTATCTTTGTCGCGCGGAAAAATTAAATTTCCCTCTCGAACTCTTGTCGCGCGAAAGTGAATACTCGTGTTCCGACTCGAAATTTCCCTCTCGCCTTCGTCGCTTCGCGTACCTTTCTCGACAATCACTCTCTGGTTCCTTAGCTAAACGTCTATAGACGAAGTCGTAAGAGATGTTTCGGTTAAAACTTTATTACTTTCCACTTATCGTTATTGGTTTTCATGGGTTTAACGAAATCGGTGTAATGTTGTTATGGGTATTCTCTGTTGTTAACGAATATTGTTTTTTGAAGATTATATTTGCACTTTAGACCTACCCAACCGACCAACAAGTGTTTTTAGGTTACTCTTGCTGTCTTGTCTGCAACATCAACGTTCGTGAGCGGAGAAGTAAGACGAATCGGCAAACGCATATGCTACAAAGTTAGTCCACAAGACCTTCATCCCCGCATTTAATTTCCTCGTCTTGCATTTATTTTGGTTATTCGATTCACCGTGATGCATTTATGACCAAATGTAATTCTTAATTCGTCTAAATAATATATAGGAATTCTACTATGGATCACAGTTGGATAGATGCTTTACGAACGAGTATTGAATATCAGAATGGGGTTAGGGAATTTATAGAATTTGCTAAAAAAAAATGCCCATGATGATGGGGAAGTATTATTGCCCTTGTGTGAAATGTTTGAATGAGTGTCGACTATGTCACGAAGTTATACGCACACATTTAATTTGTCACGGATTTTGTAAGACTTATACGGTATGGGTATGGCATGGTGAACAAGTGCCATCAAGTGGGAAACAACATGGGGAAGTGGCCTTTGATGATAATGACACGGATATGGATGATCGCATAGAGGACATTATCCGTGATGTAGGAGAAGAGGCTTTTGAGCGATCACATGCATATGGTAATATGTGCAGTGATGCGAGACACCGCTATACCGTGGGTGTAAAAATACCAATTGTTGAACGCCGTATTGAAATTGGTAAGCTTGAAGGCACGTCATGGATGGAGCGACAAGAGTTTTTCGAATTGCTTGAGGCTTTGAAGGACATGCTTCCGGATGATAACGTGTTGCCGCATCGCTACTATGATGCTAAGAAGATACTTTGTCCACTGGGGATGGAGTACAAAAAGATCCATGCATGCCCGAATGATTGTGTATTATATAGAAAAGAGTTTGAAGAGAAGCGAGTTGTCCGATGTGTGAAACCCCACTGTACAAGTCGATAAGGGGCCTGCAAAAGTGTTGTGGTATCTTCCAATCATACCAAGGTTCAAGCGGTTGTTTGCGAATGAAAATGATGCAAAAATCTGAGGTGGCATGCGAGATGAGAGGATTTCGGATGGACGGCTTCGACATCCGGCCGATTCTTCTCAATGGAAGAAGATCGATCAATTATTTCCGAACTTCGGCGAAGAACCTAGGAACCTCGGGCTTGCCCTTAGCACGGATGGAATGAATCCCTATGGAAGCCTTAGCAAAGATACATAGCTCATGGCCCGTAGTCCCGATTGTTTACAACTTATCTCCTATGTTATGCATGAAACGAAAGTACATCATGTTTGTCTATGTTGATTTCGGACCAAAACAACCCGGAAATGACATAGATGTTTACCTAGAGCCCTTGATCGAAGACTTGAAGGAGTTGTGGGAAGAAGGTGTCGATGTTTTTGACTCTTTCAAGAAGGAGGTCTTTAGAATGAGAGCCATGATATTTTGTACTATAAACGACTTCCCAGGGTGGCCAAGAGTATGAAGAAGCTCCGGTGGCATTGACTGGGAGCAAGTGTATGAAAAGGTTAAAAATATCGGTGTCATCTTCGGTAAGCATGGAAAGAGTAGAAAAGAAACAAATATATGGAAGAAGAGATCTGTATTCTTTGATCTTCCCTATTGGCGCAATCTTGATGTGAGACACTTGTATTGATGTCATGCATGTGGAGAAGAACGTATGTGATAGTATTGTGGGCACGCTTCTCAACATACAAGGTAGTTCGAAGGATGGTGTGAAGGCAAGATTGGATTTGCAAGCAATGGGAATACGCGAAGACTTGCATCCAAGGCCATATGGGAAGAGAACTTATTGTCCCCCGGCTTCTCATACTTTGTCTAAGGATGAGAAACGAAGCTTTTGTGAGTGTTTACATGGCACAAAAGTTCCCTCGGGGTATTCTTCAAATTTTAAGAGGCTTGTCTCGATGAAGGACTTGAAATTAGTAGGCCAAAAGTCTCATGACTGTCATGTCTTGATGCAACAGCTACTCCCATAGCTATTCGAGGGATCGCCGAATATGATCTTCGGGTCGTTTTGACTAGACTTTGTTTCTTCTTCAATGCGGTTTGTAGTAAAGTTTTCAAGATTGAAAAGTTGGATGAATTGGAGAATGAAGGATATCTTATCTTGTGCCACCTTGAAAAGCTTTTTGTTCCTTCATTTTTTGACATCATGGTTCATCTCATTGTTCATCTAGTGAGGAAGATAAAGTTGTGCGGCCCTATCCATTTACGGTGGATGTACCCTATTGAAAGATCTATGAAATTCCTAAAAGGGTATGTGAAGAACGCGCATCGCGGAAGCATCAATTGTTCGAAATATGTTTCAAGAGGCCATGGAATTTTGTCAAAATTATTTGTCCAAAGTAAGACATATTGGGCTTCCAAAACGTCGGCATCTTTGAAGGGGGTAGACGTGGGGCTTCGGTAAAGAGTGTGGATCGTGATGAATTGTCACAAGTCCACTTATACATCTTGAATAATGTTGATGAAGTTCAAGCCAAGATATCTCGCACATAAAGAGGTCAAGGAAAGAGAACCATCGAATGACCGAACAAAGGTTGATTAGGGAGCATAACGTAACTTTTGCAAATGGTTCAAACAAAAGGTCGAGGGATCTCGAATGTGTTTCGAGACAATGAAATGGTTAGCACGTGGTCCCGAGTTTGATGTCATAAGTTGGAATTCGTATGTGATCAATGGTTATACATTTTACACGAAGTCCCTAGATGATAGGAGCACATCGAACAGTGGTGTTATGTTAGAGGCTGAATCTATGCACTTCTCCGCTTCGAAAGACAAGAGGCCTAAATTGGCGGTCATGCCATATTATGGGGTTATTGAAGAGATTTGGGAGGTGGACTATGTCAAAGTTAGATTTCCCATCTTCAAATGCAAGTGGGTTAATGTCAATAATGGTGTTCGAGATCGATCGACTAGGATTCACTTTAGTCGATGTCAATAGTAGAAGTTTTGGAGATGAACCTTTTATTATGGCGATCATGCAAAACAAGTGTTCTATATCACCGATCAAGAAAATAAAATGTGGTCCGTAGCTCTCCAAGGAAAGAGGGTCATTGATATTGATGAGGAAAGTCATTCAAATTATGGTGATCTTCCCGAGAGTACTCCTTTACAAGGGGTCTACCCGGACATGAACGAAGAAGATGAAGCGGATAATGAACCCGGCATAAGAAATGATCATCAAGAAGGGATATGGGAGGATATCACTTTATAAAAGTGTCAATTCATAAGGTAATTAATATTCATATGCAGTATTCTTAGAAAACTTTAAGGTTTTAACAATTATTATATGTTGTCTATGTTCTTAATTAAACAATGTCATCATTGAATATGAATTTGTTCTTGTTTTGTTTTTGTGGCGAGATCCGTTTCAAAGGGGCATGTTATAAAGAGGATGCATGTTACGTTGTTGGGTGGGAATCAAATGGAGGCATGGTGAATAATATATTGGACTACATTTGTATGTTGAATTACGTCTTGCATGTATTGTAACTCATTGCCTTTGTAATTAGTTATATGTTAGCTTATTTTATAAATTACTTTAGTTGTTTTAGACTTAATTAAGAGGCCATATAACTCATGGTGGATAATATTTGTATTCTTTTTCCCAATTCAATTTATTCATGTTCATAGCTTGTAGCTTAAAGTATATCGACTTTTATGTGCTGTTTTGTATGGTGGATTTGTGTATATATATTGATCGGGAAGAACAAAACAGGGGAAAAATACGGGAAAATTTAGATTGCAAATAAAAATACGGTCTTAAATGTTCAAATATTAAGACCGGATGTATATATAACACCGCTCTTAAAGGTGTTAAGCCGGTCTTAAAAGTTGGTCTTTTAAGACCCGTCCATTGAAACAATCCGGTCTTGAAAGTCAGTCTTTTAAGACCGGGATATTTGTCCGGTCTTAATATTTGGATCTTTTAAGAGCGGTCGACTTTCTGTCCGGTCTTAAAGTTTGAGTTTTAGGACCGAACCAAAAATATTTCGATTTATTTAGTACGACTTTTAAGACCGAAGGTTTAAAATGTCCGGTCTTAAAGAAAATCTTTAAGACCGTGTAAAAGTCCGGTCTTAAAGGTCGACTTTTAATACCGCCTGGAACAAGACTGCTCGCGGGTCCGGTCCTAATGTACCTTTTTTGTCCGGTCTTAAAAGCCTTTTTTCCACTAGTGAATTATTGATTTTAATTAATTTTTTAACCTCACAATTTTTATTATTTATAATCATATCATAATTTATAAGTAATTAAGCATCTATCCTACGGTTATATATTTAGTAATCCTATTATTAAACAATAATCCATGCAAAAAAAATGTTTAAAATTTAAATCTCATTATTAAACAATAAACATAACAAAAAATTTAAATTTTTAAGAGTTAAATCTAATATCTATTAAACAATAAACCTAACAAAAAATTTAAATGATAAGCATCTATCTATCCTACTACGTTATACATTTATTAAACATCTATAATAAATCAATGTATCTAATTAAGAGTTAAATCAAATATTTATTCCACAATAAACATAAAAAAAATTAAATGTTACCTGTTCAGACGTGAGGTAACGTTAGTGAGAAACAGATTGAGCCTCCTCCTTCTTCTTCAGATTAGGTGGAGATTGTAAGGATGAGGAGGTGTATGTGTGTGTGAATGTGGGAGAGGGAAGGAGTGAAAAAGAATGAAGAATGTGAAAATGGCAGATGGAGGGAATGAAGGAGAGAGTGAACGAAAATTTTGAAAGAGAGAAAGAAAGTGGAGAAGAGTGAAAAAAATGAAAGAGGGGCAAGCTTCGGACGAAGGAGGTGGAGCTGTGAAAGAAAAAAAAAAATGAAAGAGGAGGGGGTTTTTGGGAGAGGTACAGCAAATGAAAGAAGATGAAATGAAAGAAAACGAAGAGGGAGGGGGAGAGTGTCAGTATGGGGAGAGTTGAGGGGGGAGGGTGCGGGTCAAAAATTTGGGGGGGGTCTCTCTGCTGCACAGTAGGTGCAGCAGGCCTGCTGCACCTGCTGTGCAGCAAGCACGCGCACAAGGTGGCGGTTAAAACTTTCACGCCACCTTGTGGCGTTCGAAAGTTTCACACCACAGGTGGCGTGAAACTTTTGACCGCCACCTTGGTGGCCCAATTTTCACCCCCCAATAGCGTATGAAATCCCTACGAGACTCACCTATTCCGCACAAAATCCTTACGCCATTTATGGCGTAAGACTCATTCCGGTAATTTCTTTCTCAACAGCCTTAATTTGATAATTATTTTTTAAAAAAAAATTATTAAGGTCAAAAAGCCTACGATTTTTTGTAAATAGTATTAATTTTTTATAACCTCCTTGATCTATAGAAAATTCTATACAATATTTTTAAGCATCATCATTATTATGTTGGTTATTTGGGCTTGTATTTTGGCCAGTCAACTGATTAGGTACTCCCTCCGGTCTTAATTATAGGAGCACATTTTGGAGTTGATTTTGATCCTAATTATAAGAGTAAGTTTTAACTTTTGTCAATTTTTTCCTATAATACCCCTATTTATATTTATTATTAGGAGCATTTATATATATGTGTATATATATGTATGTATATATGTGTGTACATATATATGTATATCTGTATTTGTATGTCTTAATATATATGTGTGTGTACATACCCAAACACACACACACACATATATCTCTCTCTGTGTGTATAGATATATGGGGGTGTGTGTCTATATTTATGTGTGTGTAGAGGGTGTGTGTAGATATATTTATATGTGTGTGTGTGTGTGTATATATGTGTGAACATATATATGTATATTTGTGTTTGTGTGTGTCAATATATATGTGTAGATATATGTGTGTGTGTCTATATATGTATGTACTGTATGTAGATAGATCTATATGTATACACATATATATACACACATATATGTTTATACAACAAGACCATTATTTCAATTAGAAAATGTGTGGAAAGGAAAATTGGTTGGAGAGATATGTGATGGGGTTGTAAATCACTTTTACTTATGTCATTTTAAATTTATATAATGGCATTTTAGGAAAATGAGTAAAATTAGCTAATTTAACTCCTCTCCTTAATCCTAAAAATCGGTTAAATTACTCCTATAATTAGGACCGGAATGAGTATTAATTTCTGTTTGTTCATGATTTTAGGAAGATTCGCTGTTAGAGGATCCCATCCCCTGTCTCCTCTTCTGCTTTTTATTTCCCTGATGGTTCACATTCGTCTCCAGGACGTGCGAGAGAAGGGGAAAAAAAACTGATTGATGTTGGTAGAAAATAATGTATATAATCACCGTTACCTGAATTTCTTGATCTACTATAATTAATCTAAACCTCGACTAATACTCTCAGTATATTTTATTTTTTTTAGATTTTAAAGTTTTATGTATATGTTTTTTTTTTTTGGCAAAAGAATTAAAATTTTATTGATTTGAATTGTCTGCGAATTCTCCCATCAACCATGATCCATGAGCTTGGGAGATTAGTTCGAGTTTAAAATTTAATATTTTAATTAGATTTATAAATATTAATATCAAATACATCCCACTAAAACAATTAACTGAAACAATTAACTCATGATATTTTATCGCTACATGATGTCTTCAACAAATCTCACCAATATTGGGCGTGGAAATAATGAAAACTCATAATAAATCTTAATATCTCTAAAATAACTGTTAAATATGTCTTATATTTAGGACAGGAAATAATAATTACTTTTTCTCCTTAATTTATACTTTCTGAATCCTATTTTTATTGATTTTTTTATAAATAATATTAATTTCTTATAACCTCCTTTTTTTTTGAACAACTCTGATGATATATTGATAACAGGGGTCAACGCGATACAGGGAAATAAATGGAGGTACTCAGGCAGTAAGCCTAGTAAACACAAAACAACTCAACAAAAGAAAGCACAAGAAAGCAAACAACCAACTACAAAGCAAATAAAAGATAGAAGCCACCTAGTAGGGAGGCGGGACACGCACATCAGCCAGGATCAAAATATCTGGGCAGGACCGAGACGTGGTCCCGATGATCTCTACCACTCCGACAATCTTCTTCCAGCAATTGGGACAAAGAAGGTAAGGGTATGCCTACCCACATCTCACAGGGCACACCTCCTTATACAGCAAGCCTGCTGCTCGATTCCCTTGGCGGGGAGTAAAAGTAACTGAAAAGCTGGAATCAGATTTAAGAGCAAATAGAATATCATCGAGGACACCTCGTGATTGCCATTCACAGGAGTCCTGTTGATAATTGTTTGCAAGTCGTTCAAGGGTTTGACAATCGGTCTCAAAAATGACATTTTTATTATTGTCTTTAATTATTATTGAGAAAGTATAAATAGGGGTATTATAAAAGAAAAAAAATAACAAAAGTTAAAACTTGCTCTTATAATTATGACCAAAACCAACTCTAAAATTTGCTCCTATAATTAGGACCAGAGGGAGTAACAACTAATCCCCTATACTTCTAACAATAACTTCATAAATAACATTGTTTAAGACACACATGGATTTTGTTTTGTCCACAAGACACTCCTTAAACTCACTTGTAATTTTTTAAATGGTACTGACAAAAATAGGCACGAGTCATTTAAAGTGAACATGTACGTTGCGTTTAACTAGATAGTTTAATCAACAACAACACATTAAAGATCATTATTTTTTTATTATGATTTTAAATACAGTAGATTTATTTTCGGTGCTAAATTAAAGAGATACAAGGTTTTATTTGGCCGGAGGGGGGAAACAAAAACAGAGAGATAGCTTATAGCTTATTTTGATAAGTACTTCGACGTACATTTTTATTTAATTTCATATAATCCGTGTATTTAATTATTTTATTTTTTTAAGTTCCCAAGTTGGCATATGCAGAATTGTACAATTCATGTAGATATTGGATGTGATGCAAATTGGATAATTTTTTTTTAATGTGACAAAAAGAACAATTTATATAATATTGGACATTGACTGTTTAAAGAATCAGGGGGGGAAAGTCTAATTTGACATTAAACATAAATAATTATATACTATAACTAGGGTGAGCATTCAGTTTTTCAATTCGGTATTCGGTTAAAACCGAAATACATGTGTTTTTATCCAGCGAAGTGAATAAAAAACTGAACCGAAAAAACCAAAATATTTTGGTTCGTTTTTTCGGTAATTTCGGTTTTTAGAGAGTTCAAAAAATAAAACATTAATAGAAGCAAAAATATAGAGAGTCCACACACACACACATATATATATATGCATGTATGTATGCCAAAAAAATAATAGAAAACCATGTGAGTGAAGCAGAAGTTGAGCCTAAAGTACATAAAAATTCACCAGCGTATATCTAAAATTGTTGTCAATTAAAGAAGAGCAAATGAATCCCAAAAAAAGAGAAGATTGTTTAGCCATACACAGTGAAAACTTCATATCACAGTCAACACCATTAAGAAATTCTACCAATGTTAGCGAAAGTGAAATAAAAAATATCAAAACAGAGATCCTGACGGTGGGAGAGTGCTTATGCGACTAGAATCTTCATCAAGTATGGGGTTGGAACAAATGGCAACAACACTACAAAGCATTGGTGTAATTTCAACTCACCAAAGTGAGAGATGACGCTGATATGCTGACACCGAAGAACTGAAAATATGACGCTGATAGACGACGGTCAGAAGGCGCTGTGAGAGCATGGGCGGACCCACATACTAGACTAAGGGGGCAAGTGCCCCCCTTAAATTTGGAGATTTTTTTAAAAAAAGAAAAATTAATACATGTTTAAATTATTGTCCACCCTTAAATTAAGTGTCCGCCCTTAATACATCAAGACTGCATTTCCTAATTAGATGGGGGAGGAATGGTTGATTGATTGTTTAGTGTCTTATATTGAAAAAGATGTATTTGATAGCATTGATAATAAGGTAATTATGATGGAATTCTAAAGAATAAGGCCTAAAAGGATGACATTGTAATTATTTTTATTGTAATATACTTTTGTTATTAAAATATATGTACTTGACCTTATTGAGTGCCCACCCTTCATTATAATTTATGTAGCTGCATTTCTAACAGCACTTAGCCTTGTTTTTCTAAATGACAGGTTTGTAAAATAATTGTCTCTCTTATTATATCATCAGTATTAACTTGATTTCAAGAACATTGTTTTGATATTCTTTTTTTTTTTTCTTGTTTATATTCTTTTGTTTTTTAATGCATTTAAAACTTTCCTTTAAAAAAAAAAAAATCGGAAGCGCTGCCCCTGAACCCCCAAATCCCACGCCAATGGTGCCCCCCCTTCAACAATTTTCTGGGTCCGCCCCTGTGTTCGATGACATCCTTAAGTCCAAGACGATCCGCACTACCAAACGATGAGAGACTTTACATATCCAATGATACTCTCTACAATGAATCTTTGTGAAGTCTCTCGCGGGTCAATTCGGTGCTATCTGTTCTCCAACAGATCCACCCATGACATCAGCTAAGGCATCACCATGCCTGTATTCTATAAGGTCCCTACCTTGTATCTCATACATGTAGATGATGTAATACCAGTCTTATTGAGATCATCAATGCCCTTTCTTGGTGATTCAAGACTAGGAACAAGTTTTAGACAATAAATATTTAGTATTCTCGAGTCCTCATGATCATGATCTCTATCATTGATCCTTAAGAATAACATATGTTCTATTCCTAGGGATTTTATCTTTAAACACATATTTACCTTAAAATAAAGGCGAGACATAAATATGATAAAAGATAAAATTTCTCATTTATTAATAATGAAATACTACAATGTAGAAATGGTGCTGATCTGTCCTTACAGATTGTCTTTAGGACACCTAAATACTAACATGAATAACTTCAGAAAGGGATATTTCTAAAAAAATAATTTCTGAAAGTGAAGCACCTTGTAATGAGTCTCCTTCCAAACGCCATAGAATTTTTGTTTACTATGTTATCTTTTGATTTATAATTTTCGGTTATCATTTATTTGTATTTTCAATGTTATATGATATTATTTAGTAAATAGTTCAATATGGTTATTTTTTAGCCCGGGCTAAAATAATTTCCTAGTTCCGCCACTGATGTTTACCTAACTTAAGTGTATTCAAGTATTACCAACATTTGTTGGGAGCAAGTGGCCAGTAAAGGAGATGCTCTCCTTTAACCATGTCCTAGATTTGAGATGTGGAAATAGAGAAAATGATGTTAGGAGCTCTTTCCCCATGATCATAGGTCCGATTTGAGGTGAATATAGATTAAGTGAACAGGTAAAAAAAAAAAAAAAAGTCTATTCAGACGTTTTCAAGTTAAGTCGAGAAAAACTCCTTCAAATATAATTTTTCTTTTACATTCATACATCCTCAAATTTAAGGTTTTATGTTTAACTGGGAGGTTAAACCATTAACATAATCATACCCATTGCCTTAAGGCTCCCAAACATGGTTTTATTTCCAATAGCCCGACAATATTTGAAGCTCAAGTTCGTTTACTCAAATCTTTATATATATATTTCGATGTGATTTGAGTTCAGGCTCATAGAGCTATATAGACATGTCTCCACCTCATACTTACAAACATACTTAAAAATTGTCTCTTAAAAAAAGTTCTCACGCAAGTGTTGATTTATAAATTCTATACTTTATGTGTTATAATCAAACTATTAGTTTTATGTTAAATTTAATCAAATCCACCTTGCTAAAAATACATATTGATTGAAGTGAATATATTGGAGAGTAATGTAAGAACATCATATGACCTTGATATTCTGGGCTTAAAAAAAAGATGTGAAGTTGTAAACCAAGTACAGTAATGAACTTGATGTCTTCTCCCTAAAAACTTAACCTTCTCATTTCAAATGGCACCTGGCTTAGATGTCTGAATTTAAAATTTTTGACTGGTCCCATGTCACAAGTGGTTGTCGTAGTGGTGCCGATATGTATTAAAACGACCTTCATGATCATGGCACCGGCCTCTCCGCCGTATCGCTGTTGAATTACTGGAGGCATGGGCGGACCGAGGTACTTGACTTGGGGGGCAAGTGTCCCCCCTTAAAATGACAACGTTAAATATATATATATATATGCCATTGATATTATTTTACAAGATCATTTTACAAGCTAAGTTTCTCTGAGCATTTCATTAAACTTGCCTGCCTTTTTTATTGTTTAATTCATATATCTCTTTGACCAGTGATTATTCCATCTTGATTGTTTTGATCTGTAATCGGTCCCCCCTGGTTGATCAACGGGTTAGGTGAAGTTCCATTTTCAATGAATTTTCTTTTCAATATGTTTGTTTGGTAGATATATTATTTATTGATTCATTTCTGTCATTTGCCATTTTTTAGGATGAAAATATATTTAGGTTCTTTTTTTACAAAGTCAAGTGGTAGTGGAATTAAAAGTTCTTAAAAAAGTTTACATGTTCAGTGATTATGATCTGTGATCGTTCTTAAAGGTATTTTCAATGCATTTTTTAGGATGGAAATGTATTTTGATCTGTGATCAGTCCCCGGGTTGATATTGATACGTGATTCTTTTATTTTTTTAATGCATTTAAAGCTCTGCTTTTAAAAAAAAATTCGGGCGCTGCCCCCGAACCCCCACATCCCCCTGCCAATGGTGACCCCCCTTCCATAAATTTCTGGATCCGCCCCTGTGTGAGAGTGCAAGACAACGGTCGAAAGGCGCTGTGAGAGTTGACCTCCGGAGATGCTGATTCAACACCGGATCTGTGAGAGTCGATCTCTAGAGACAATGTAAGGCTTTCACCGACAAGCGAAGATGCGCTGCGACTTGTGACTCATCAAATCTCTAGAGATGCTGATTCGCACTGAATCTGTACGTGAGGGATGTTTTTGAAAGAGATTTGAGTTAGTGTAATTGGGTAGGGTCCGGAGATAAGGGCGTGAGGCTATCTAGCTGTGTCGGAGTAAAATTGAAAGGAAAAAAAAAACGCATATACATGATACGATGTCGTTTTAGTATATATTCGGTTTTAACTGAATTGATTTAACATAAACAGTGCCGAAAACCGAATAGGCTTCATTCAGTTCAGTTTTCGGTTTTGGTCTTGATTTGCTCGCCCCTAACTATAACTCAATTGTAAGATATACTGCAATGAAAATGCTTGGCAAAAGAAAGTGCAAAATATTTTAAATAGTTCTATATGAAATTAAAAATAATAATTTAATAATTTTCATATAGTTAAAAATTTTATGAAAATTAATTCATTATATGTGTATATTTTATAAAAAAAAATAAGTTGATCCTTTTTTTATCAACAATAAAAAATAAATTATTCGGTGTTTATTATAAAATAATAATTTTTAGGTTCTATCACATTTTTTATATCCTTATTCATAAATTTGAAATTTTATATTATTCAACTTTACCATTAATAATACGATAAGTTACTAAATCGTATCCAAGATAAGTTAATCCTTGATAAAGTAGGATCCTAGGATAGATCCCAACTAAATTAAAATCCTAAAATTTTATATTGAGTTCTAGATTTTCTTCCATTCTCCATCACTATGTTGGTTCATTAGTCTTAGTCTGTATGCCTTGCTTCTTTCTTGCTATCTGGTATAAATTCTTTACGGCTGTAATTGGTTGAATAGACCGAGTAATCCCATCAATTCCCCTGTTTCTATCGCTTTGTTGTTTGTTACAAGTCTTTATGGCAGTTATAGTGAAGTCATCAACTTTTAATTTCATTGCAGAAGGATTCATTATTTTCTGTATTGTATGGCATATTAATTATGGTTGATGTATTGTGGCAGCTCAGGGAATGGGGATTCCCTGCCTATCCTTTTGGATAGGCAGGGAGAGCTCATCTTCCTTGGACCGTTTAGATCAGATTTAGACGGTCCAGATCTTTTTCTTTTTTACTTTCTTTTTTTTCAAAAAAAAATTATTTTAATGGGTACAGAATCTAAAATAAAGATAATATCTTAACTAACATTTTTTTCAAAAAATAATTTTTTTTATTCAAAAAGCAGCAGTTGAAAAAAAATAAAATCTGGACCGTCCAGATCAGATAGGCAAATGACCAAAACTGGTTCCACAGGTCAGACGTTTTCTCCTATCCAGAGGATGGCAGTGTATTGGATCCAATTTTAGCATAGCATCTGGCATTTTTTGGCTTACAAAATCGGCAAATTGACTGAGATATGATACTATTTGACTGCACTCTAATATTTGTGCCTCGTGTATATAAGCAAGTGATATTTGCTTTCATCTGAATTTTTCATGAACTAATTTCTTTGTATTTTGTTCTTCTCTCCTTTGTTATGGGGTGGCAGAGGAGACTTGATCCTGAATATGATGTGATGCGCACTTTGCCGGACGCTGCTTTTTATATCTGATGTTACTATTAAGTTTGAGATAAAACTCTTCTCACATACTTATCACGTATACCGTAAATCACGATTGAAAAACTGATTTTGAAAGTTCCATGAAAGATGGTTACTCGATGCCATTGTTTATTCTAAATTTTGAGGATGCAAGTTGAAGTAGTGTATATGGTAAAATGGACCCAAGGTTAAGCACATTGTCTTCAATTTCTATGGTTCTTGATTTGTTTATAATAATATGTTGAGCGCTTGGCCCTGTAGTTTCATATTATGATGCTCCTCCACTCCATTTCCTCATATGAATTCATCTTGTAGAATTTATGATCAACCTACTAACGCTTTTTTAAACTTCAATTATCTTAATTAGAGGAACATCCTTAATGTAAATACTTCCTCTGTTTCATTATACAGGGTATGACATATTTTTATATATTTTATTTTGCATTTCTTAATAGATAAATATAAAGAAATGGACGGTGTAACATCTTATGCTTTATGAGGTTAAAAAAAAAAAACATCTCATGCTTTGTCTTTCCTTGAGTTTTATTTATAGATTTGCATGACATTGTTTGTTGGCAGTGGCGGAGCCACACTGGTGTGAATAAGTGCAGACACAAGATTTTGAGAGTCTATATATATTTTAAAGGAACTTTGTCATAACTATTTGGACGGTGTAGTTGGTTATCACGGACGCTACTCTCACACATAGAGGTCCCTGGTTCAAACTTGCGCTTAGACATTTTAACAAATAACCCCAGGCCTCCCTTGTTTTTTTTCTCGGAAACCCCAGGCCTCTTGAACCCCTCTCTGATTTTTCCTCCCTCTAATCTATCTCCCATGGACATTTCTTCTTTCTCCTCCGGCGCTCTTTGTCCCGACGCCAATCTCGATGCTGTCACCCCCCGAACCCCCTCACTGTCCCGCCAGTCCTCCAGCTCCGCCAATCTAACGACCCCGATTTCAAGCTCCAAGCCGCTCGTGATATTCGCCGCCTCACTAAAACTTCCCTGCGTTGTTGACGCCAGCTGTCTCAGGCTGTCGGTCCCTCCGTTTCCATGCTTCGATTTGACTCATCCGAGTCCCACGAACCTGCTCTTTTAGCTTTGCTCAACCTTGCTGTCAAAGACGAAAAGTATGTCCCCTTCCGTTCTTTCCTTAACAAAATCAGATGATTTAGTTCCCTATTACTTGTTCCTTTGAAATTGGATTTAAAAAATTTGTGATTAGTGTGAGTGTTTTTTTAATTTTTGTTTTATTTAATTTAATATTATAAATCGAGGGAGAGGCTGTGGACGATGTTTGCATGAGAACTTGAAGAAGGATCAAAGGAGAATGTCAGTGGAAGGGATAGAGGAAGTCGGTTCCCACATGCAGCCATAGGTTTAGATCTAGGTGAGTCCCAAATCCTTATTCCTCTCTTGTATCTGTGATTGCTGCTGTTTGGGAATTGGGAAATTAAAGGACTAAATTCTGGTCTAAGTTTGGAAAAGTGCCGAATATGAGAGTAATTGTTATATAGAGGTGAATTAATGTTGTTGAATGTAAGGGATTAATCTGTTTTAAAGTTATTTGAGGAAGAGCAATTTGAAGCTTATTTCTTTTTATGGCTATGGGTTCTCTAATGTAATACCCTGAAAATCTCACTTATGATAAGTATCATATTGAGTAAATAATACCTATTGGAAATAGGTGAATATTTGATATCAAATTTGTAGGGGAAAAATCTCTTGAAAAATTAGAGTGTCAAAATGACGAAAATGCCCTTATAGGACATAAGTAACTTAGGAGAATTGTGAAAAATCCTAAAAGGCAGTAAAATAATTATTAAAATTAAGAGAGTATATTGCCTCTAATTTTGGTAATTTAATAAATTATAAACTTGGCAAAATTAAAGAAGAATGTTCAAAAAGTATTGAAATGACCAAAATGTCCCCGTAAATTCTTATGTAATGCATAAGTCATGAGATGCTAATGTCAATGCAAAAGTAGTGAGATAATGAGTTATTTTAATTAAGAAAATTATCAACTATGGTTAAGAAATTAATTAAGTAATTATTGGCTAATTACTTAAGCATAAACAAAGGGAAATTCAAAGATAATTATGTAAGACCCTAAAATTAGTGGGTTATGGCTAAAAATTAGCATAAATATATTTGCTAATTAATTGGAAAATATTGAGAAAAAGTTATGAAAAATTATGTAAAAATAATTAAAATAATAATTAATTAATTAATTAAAAAATAAAATAAAAATATATATAATAATAAGTGTGAGGGCCGACATCTTTGAGGAAAAAAGAAAGAAAAAATAGAAAATAAATGAAGGAAGAGTGTAATATATAAACTCTTAATTAAATATTAATTAAAGTAAAATAGTAAATATAAATAAACACCTTTAGGAAACGGATCCTATCTAGAGAACTAGGAACAAGATTTCTAAAGTCAGGATATAATATTGATAAGTGGATTTTTATCTTGAAGTATTCTTTTCCGGAAGTTAATTCCGAGATCGGTAGAAGAAGTTAGTAATAAGACGAAATAGGGGAAATCTGAGAAATAGGCAGATAGTCATAAAATTAGGATTTGAGCAAAATAAATTATAACTCAACATTTGGAGATGAGTTTATGATTTTCTGGACATATTTGGAATCAGTGAATTTTTGTCCAGAAGTTGATGATTCTGGAAGTTCGTTCCGAAACCAACACGTTTTTCCGTAAAACTTCAGACTGACCGTTGAAACCCTATATGGAATCAAAATTTAGGTTAACTTAGAAATTTCTAATGAGAAAGAAAAGGTCTTCAAAGTTGTGATTCCGAATTTTTGGGATTTTCCGAGATTACGCGGATCGGACACCGATCGAGAAAACTTTATCGGTGCGGGCCATAAAGCAAACTATGAATCATTGCCTTGAACCAAGCACTTGGCTGCCACCTCTTCATCTATGTCGACCAAGAGGCTTCAATGGACAAGATTTTGCCTTTTCAAACAAGTTTGATCCAAGGGTATAGATTAAATGCAAAAAAGACCATTATGTCCCTAGAATTTTCTATAAATAGGACCTTACTCTTCATAAATTTTCCACACCACTTCTCACTAGCTTGGCCGAAATCTAGAGAGAGGAAGAAAGAAGGAGAAAGCCGGGGAAATTTGCAGTGAAGCTCTGGGTAAGTTTTTCGGTACCGAGCTTTAAGCTTTCGTAGGTTTTTTTGAGAGTTAGAGTAGAAATGTTAGTTTAGTTTTTAATCTTCCAAGTATGATTAGATATCATATGATAGAGGTATTTTTAGTAGGAATTTCGAAAATAATGATTGGGTCGAAGTTCTGGCAAAATTTTGGAAGAAATTGGTAAAAGTAACGAAGTGCTGGCGAAATTCCGCCGACAGGGGTATAGGGGCAAAATGGTAATTTTTACCTAAAATGCTCATTGTGATGTCAAATCACTAATAAAAGTGATATTACTCGTATAGGACATCAGAAACTTTGATTTGCTGCCGTTACGCGGTCCGACGTGCCGCAGTTGGACGTTTCGCTGTTTTCCGTAAAAAGTACGATTTTCCGCCAGAAGTACCTACGCTCATTCACTGATAGAGACTCTGTTCTGGTTACCGATTATACATTCACGGATAGAGACTCTGTTTAGGGTCACCGATTATACATTCACGGATAGAGACTCTGTTTAGGGTTACCGATTATACATTCACGGATAGAGACTCTGTTCAAGGTTACCGATTATACATTCACGGATAGAGACTCTGTTTAGGGTCACCGATTATACCTACTGCTCTATGTTTATGTTCTGTCATTATTGTTCATGCATCTGCTGTTATGTCATGAATATCTGTCATCCGTATACTGTTTTATTTGAGCATAAGGTTAACCGTTACCTGAGATCCATGGTGATAAATTGGATCTCAGCTATAGCTTCAGAGTCCGGAGGACCGAGGGCCGAGGAAAGAAGCAAGCAGGCCACGTAGAAGATTCGGTTGAAGATTTCTTTCTGTTGTATTATACTTTTGAACCACACGGTTTTTGTACCACTGTTGTATCCAGCCAGACTTACGGCATTTTATATATATATATATATATATATATATATATATCAGTTACTCAATCGCTCCGATGCTCTACTCTGATGATTTTGAAATGATGTATGATAAAAAATAAATATACTGCTTTTGGAAAATGGGATGTTACATCTAAAATCAGTGGTAAGGAAACAAAGCTTGCCTAATAATATATGAGAATCATGTTATATGGTTATGTGGATGCTTTATAAGTCGTTATTTGACTGATCAAGCCACTAATACAAGTGATTTGTTTGAACCAATCCTCTGTTCTGTATTGCATCGGGTATATGTGTGTGTCTGGATATGCAAAATTGGGAATTATAAACATTCGCATAGTGTTGTGTGACCCTGAAGCATCATTTTAAATCATTAATATATGCACTTAGATTGCTTGAAGGAAACCCGTGCAACATTGTGATTTCAAATCTCAAGTGGCTTTAATGGCAGGTTTAGCTAAGGTAAATAAAGAACAGTGAATTAAGTTATATAAAGTTATGTCATGAGGAGCTAGGTTCTGTTCAAGAGTGATTTGAACTAACTATATAATAGCTATTCATCCTAATTGGTTATAATAGATAGCTAAACAAGGAAAAAGTGGGTTACTTAAATGTGTAAGGGCTTACACATTGATGTACAAGTGGGTGGCTGAATTATTTAAATGATGAAAGGTATTTGTTCATGGAACCCAAAGGATTGCTGATTAAAATTGTGGAATTGGGACTAAAAGTTGCCGATTGACATTTTAAATAAGTTATGGGAATGTTTGTGCTGTTGTTGTTTGAACCAGTTGTGAGAAGCCTATTATATGTAAATACATGTATTGTATTGCTACTGCTATGGAACAGTTTTTAGAGCAGCAAATTGTTATTCTGTCTTATCGGTTGTTGATTTGGCTTGTTGAGGCAATATCATAGATTATATAGGATGTGTTTAGAAGGCTCTAAAATGCTGGTGCTAAATTGAATTTCAAAGCTGGAAATTTGGGAGGAAACATTAAGTGCTGACCGAAATGTTATAGGGCTAAGATGGTCCTTAATTGGCATTGGCATGAGCGTATAAGCAATAAATGGGTAGTATAGCCGAGAAAGAAAAGTTCAAGAGTTGATATTAATGCTCAAAAAAAATTCGGGGGCACTGCCTCCGAACCCCCAAATCCCCCCACTAATTATGCACCCACAAACATAATATCCTAGCTCCGCCATTGTTTGTTGGTGAGTGATAAAGAAAGGACAGATACTTAGATGTGATACTGAAATAATGCAAATTTAAACTAAAATGGAACAATATTTTTTATAAATATTTGTATAATTCTAATAAAATTGGAACAGATTTACACACAACACAATAGACTTGTTTCCAAGAGGAAATTATGTATAGTGGTCAATAATAAGAATGAAGGGCACAACTATTGACACTTGGATAAAAAAAGGTTCATTTGAAGGAAATGTAGAAAAGAAGTAGAAGTGGAAAACATAAGAGAAAGAGATGGTAGTGGAATAGAGGTAGGTTGAATAATAATCAAGCCCACCAGGGAGCATCTCCAGTTCTGAAATCAGTTTCAACCCAGGGAACAAACAGCACTTTGCCATCATCAACATCAATATCTGCATGAGCCAATGCCAGAGACTGCAACACAAAACAAACAAGCATGTATGTTAATGTTAATGAAAACAAACAATCATTAAAGAGTTGAATTAAGGTTGTAATAAAAACATAACATACCAAAGGAGCAGGGCCTCGGACAACGCGACCTTGGTTGTTGTACTGAGAGCCATGGCAGGGACAGATGAACTTGTTCTCTGCAGCGTTCCATGGCACCACACAGCCCAAGTGTGTGCACACTGCGTTTATCCCATACGTTGCCAGTGTCCTGTCACTCTCCACCACCAGGTACGTTGGGTCTCCCTGCATTTCCAATTATTTATATATTCCCATTACTTGTTCATTCAAATTCATAAGCTCCACATTTAGTTATTACCTTTAAGCCTTGAGTTAAGGTTCGGTCACCAGGTCCATGAGTTTTGAGCCATTCAGCAGCAATTACTTCATTTCCAATGGCGTCCTTTGCTACTGTACCCCCACTTCCTCCTCCTGTCCTGTTCCCATCATCATTTCTCATTTTGTTAATATCTACCCATTCATTACAAATATATCGTTACTAACTGCATTAAGGGGTTCTTTAGTAAGGGACTAATTTTTTAATACAAATGATTAAAATTGGTATTATGTGAAAGGCAACACATATTTCTTTTAAGTAACTACTTAAACTAATCTTCTTAACTTTTACTACCTCGCTAGTTATGTCCTTAATATAATACATATTTTGAGAGTTCATTTTAGTTATAAATATAAGATTTCTTTTTCAAATTTGTTAATCTTTTACTAATTTATTCATATAGATGCTCCCTCAATAATAATCAAATATGAAAGGGAATAAAGGAATTAAGGAAGATGACTAGAGTGTTTTAGAAAATATATCATATTAATTATATTAATTAACTTCTTTAATCTATTCAAATTAGGTAAATACGTGTGTTACATTAAGGAACAAAGTAAAGAGTAATTAGTTATCCCTAAATTCAGGACTAGTGGGAAGGGATAGTATGAATGTATGATAAATAAGGAAAAGAGAAAGAGAAAAAGAGAGGCAGACCCAGGTGGGGCAAAGAAGGTGGCATAAGGAACGAGCATGCCGGCGGTGGGAAGGGAAAGGGCGCCGAGCAGAAGCAGATTCAAGAGCTTTCTCTTCTCCATGTCCGGCACTCTGTCGGCCGGTATGCTCGTCGCCTGACACGTCACTCTCCCTCCCCTCATCTTCTCCTTCATTCCCACACCGTTGCTTCTTCTTGCCTTCGCCATTAAAGCTTGTGATGATGAACTGCACATCCCATTCTCCCTTGAACTCAGCTGACAATCCATTCATCATCACAACCAAAATCACTTATCAACAACAACAACAAAAAATTCTTATCCCACTAAGTGGTGTCAGCTACATGGATTCATTGAGTTCGGTCAATAACTAGATCTCCGTCAAAATCACTGATCATTCATATATAGAGAGAGAGAGAGAAAGAGAATTAGAAAGGCATGTTAATTAGTGTTAGATATGGTCATATGGATACTTACCTTACAAGGGGAAGCAGAAGAGATAGTGAAGGCAGCCATGGAAGATGAGATTATTGGTGAAGATTGAGATATGGAAGAGAGAGAATGAATTATATGTTGGATAGGTTTAAAGGTATGAAGAAGAAGATAAGGAGAGAGAGAGTGTGTTCCATGGCGGGAGGGCAGTGAAGTAACTGAACCACAGGTTGGATATCAACTATGAGTAGCTATAATTTGAGGATGCAAGTTTATAAGTCTATTTGGATTTTTTTTTTTTTTGGTGACTACCAATGATATTTTTCTAACAATATTTTCAACTGCAGAGAAAATAAAAATAAATAAACTACTATTTTTTTAGTATCTGAAAAAATATCAGTATCTTAAGAGAAAGGAAATCTGGGTATGAGTAAATTCAATTTTAGATATAATTAAATAATTCACCAAACAAAATTTGAGACATAATGTGCCTTGATTATTCTAAAATGTAAATAAATGAATCATTTTATTTATTTAACTTATTATAAACAATGATACGTCCAGCTTCTCATTATATTAATATTATTATTTTTTTTATACACTAATATTATTCTTAATATTAATATTATTCGTTGCCAAAAATTAATGGCCCAACCCAATCCTTAACCTTTTTATTGTATAAAAAATTTGGGAAAATCCATCTCAAGGCCCATATTAGCAAAAAAAAATGTTAAAAAAACCCAAGAAGAAGTCACATGTCAAAAAAAATCTTAGGACCTATTCTGATATTATTTCATAAAACGTTAACAACTAAATCAGTCTCATTAACAACTAAATCAATACCTATTAACAACTAAATTAGTAACATTAACAACAATATCCTAACAACTTAATCAGTCTCATTAACAACTAACGTTTTTTAAATAATATCAGAAAATGCCCAAAGACCTTTTTTGACATGTGACGTTTTCTTAGACTTTTTTTAACATTTTTTTTTATCAATATGGGCCTTAAGATGGATTTTCTCAAAAAATTTAAAAAAAAAAACAAAAAACCAGGTATCTGTCAACCCTTCTGCTTATATCATATGTCAAAGTCAGATTTTTCAATCAAACTCAAAGCTGACTCATCAAATTAACAGTCATGCTAAAAGTTTTGTTAGTAATAAATAAGATTGTACCATTCTAAATACTTTATTGGTGAAATTTTACCACAAATAACTTTAAAACTTTATGGTGTTGATAGCATCTTTTTAAATGAAAACATTTTAAATAAGTTGAGTCTAAAGACACTTCAGAGCTAAGATATACAGTACTCCCTTTCTGATCCTTATTATAAGACATCAACTAGTAAGTTTATTTGGTCTTTTTTATAAGGTACTTGCTTGTTCCCAAGAAGTATTAATTATTTGTTTCCATGTAAGCCCATAATTAATAAGGATAGTGGGTAAGAGTAATAATTGATATAATATTAGAGTTTAGTGCAATTAGTAGGGGTAATATTATAAATTACTTACATTGTAGGACAACTTTATTGACTTTGACTATTTTTATTGGTTTGTGAGAATAGTTAGTTGGTACCTTATAAAAAGGACTAGGGGGACTACCTACTAATTTCAAAAAGTATTTATCAAAGTATGCGAAGAAATTTAAACAAAATACCTTTTAAATTATGAGTTAATTTAAATCACTACCAATTGGTTTAACCATTATTAGCATTCTTAACTTTATATTACCTTGTTTTTAACAAGAAAAAGTGAGAAGCATCCAAAACACCTACAATAATCCCTTCATAACATACAGCATTTCTTCTACCAAATTATTAAAACTCTCAAGTCTCGCCATTCATTTCTACCGCCAAAATAGATAAAAATATGAAGCATCCAATGAGAATGAGCACGCCACAGAATTATACAGATCAATCTCCTACATGTAGTTTCAATAATAAACCCATACAAAGAAAATGGTTAAACAAAATCCAAAATACAGAACATATCCTGTACTTACATTATAGCCTAAAAAAATGTAGCCAATATGATGTTACAAACTACAGAGCATGCCGCATAACAGAATCAATTCCACAATATCAATTTTCACAGAAGCTGTTTAAACTCTTCTCACGTATTTATTTCGTATAGAGTAAAATCAATCCTCCACAGCTAATCTAAACGATCACTGATCATATGTCCTCTGGGAGCTTAAAACTCTGAGACCCAAAAATCTTATGAGATCTGTTCTGAACAAAGAGTGCTATTCCACATTTAGTGGCATTGAATCCTTCCCATAAGGGAAAGTTTAGGATTCCTGAGAGTGTCTTCTTGGGACTAATATCTTTGACATTGCAGAGCTTTTCAAGCCTTCGAACAACATAGTCGTTTGATAGAACACGGCCTTTGTTCTCTCCTTTCTCACAGTTTTTCACCAGACCGCTCTCGTATAAGGCCACCATGATGTCTACGCCATCACTGTTTATCTTCATCCTCAATGCTCCTGTTAGGGACACTTGCAAAGAGTCTGGTGAAGGCTTTTGGAAAGTTGCCTGCATAGGGAAATTAATTGAGTCAGTTATTTTTCAAATTTTGCTCAAAATGCAGAAACTTTTTTTTATTTAATTCTCATAATCATCCCCTTAACCGCTTGGTTGAATAGGAAAATATTAGGCACAGTTTCATAGCAGAAAAAAGATTATGAGCCTTCTTAGGCTGGACTTGTAGTTTGTCTTTATCCACTCTTCACTTTGAATAGATATATCAAAGGCCATATTTAAACAATGTATGGGTGATGGGATTTCAGTTTTGTTTTGTTCTTAGTTAGTGGAGTGATTTTATGCAGTATATGAAAGAATATACTCCATATCTATACGTAAGAACTAGTTGGAGGCGTATTTTGGTTCTAAATGAAATACTCAAATTCACTTTGTCCTTTAAGTTTATTATTTTTTCTGTAAACTATGCATAATGATTGCACATATTATAGGGAGTCCACCAATAAGATAGTTTCAATACAAATAATTTCCACGAATGGGTATTTCAAAAAAGTTAACACATATTTTTTACAATTAACTAACTTAACTACTTTCTAGTTATCTATTTCCTACATTTGGTATCAAAAGTATTACTTCCTCCGATCCTAAATATAGGATAAAGTTTGTAGTGCAAATTACACTACAGATAATATATTAGTAATCACATGGGTTTAGGGTTTAATGTGTATTAAATAGATATCAATTGTTCAAATAGATATCTTTAGTTTAATGTGTATTAAAGCATTATGAAAAGTAAAATAAAGAATTTTGATATTAGGTAAGAAATTGGCCTCCTACTTGATGTTAGTTGGGATGTTGATGTTGAGATTGAAAATCACATGTATGAAGATATATCCAAGTCTCTTTCAGATCTACCAGATGACAGAAACATGTGGTTGACAGATAACCTAAAAATATTCTTTTTTTCCTCTGCTTTTTTTAATTCCCAATTGTATGTTGATTATAATTAACTTGAGCTTTATGCTAGTTTAATACTCCCTCCAGTCCTAATAAAAGGAGCTATTTAACCGATTTTGGGAAAATTAAGTAGAGAAGTTAAATTAGTTAATTTTACTCATTTTCCTAAAATGTCCTTATATAAATTTAAAATGACACAAGTTGCCCTAATTATAAGTGTTTTTAATTTACCTTACGTTAGACATCCATGACGTATTAGTTTAGTATATATGTATATTAGTTGCTTTTTATATAGCCATGTGTATACATATAGATCTAATTTCCTTTCCACACGCTTTCTAATTGAAATAATGGTATTGCTATATAAACAAATATGTGTGTATATACATATAAATCTATCTACATACATAGAGACACACACCCATATATCTACACATATATATATACACATATATATATATTGACACACATAAACACAGATGTATATGTACACATATATATATAAATGCTCCTAATAATAAGTATAAATAGGGGTATTATAGGGAAAAATTGACAAAATTTAAAACTTGCTCTTATAATTAGGACCAAAACCAACTCCAAAATTTGCTACTATAATTAGGACTTGAGGGAGTATATCTTTAGGAAATTGTAAACTTCACAAAAATAAAACTGACCACTAAACAGAGAATATCTGTAAATAAACCTTCTTGAGATCAAAAGGGATGCTTATTCTTGTCTTTGTTTCTCTTTGATATACTACCTATAAAATAATAAAATACAACATATGCTATGATTTCTTAAGTTTAAAAAAAAAAAAAAAAGTCGATTCTTATGTTAAGGATAGGAGAAAATATTATATAATCTAATTATAAAATTATAATAATCGTCTGAACTATTTGCGTTTAGCATGTAGGTTAAATTTTTGGCTAATATCAAATGCAAAACTAAGGAACAAAGTATGAGGAATGCGAACCTGGAAGGAAGGCGAAGGGTATCTTGGTGCCTCGGAGATGACAGTGATGAGGGCATTCTCGTCATTTCCAACGCAATGGGCCTGACCTTGGACCACAATCTGGGGTGTGAACAGAGTGTCAAGCCCAAGGCTCTCAACGTAGGCCTTCTGCCTGACGGTCCATTGACTCGACCCATATGGATCTTTCCAGCCCATATAATCCCAGTAGTCCACGTGGAAGGCCAGCACCACCACCGGCATCTCCAGCTGGAAATCTCCCCGGCCCAGCCTCGACACCACCAGCTCCGCCGCTGGCGACGTCGTGCATCCCTGCGACGAGAAGAGTTCCACCAACACCGGTCCCCCGCCCTTCATCTCCTCCGCCGTCACGCTGCTCTCGCGGACGACTACGGGCTCGTCTCCACCGCGGTGAGCGCGGCTGCCACGTTTGCGGAAGCAGGATAACAGACCGGGCGCCATCGTGACGGAGGGGTCGGTGGCGATGGCGGGGCAGCGGAGGAATCTGACGGCCGAAGAATGTGCCGAGATCAGAGAGAATGAGGATCAAGAAAAGGAGAGAGAAATGGAAAGAAAGAGAATGGATCGAAATGTATGTATTGGGGAAAAGAAGCGAGATGGAAGGTGGAGAAAGAAAGATGGCGAGGAATTTGGGAAGAGTTTTGATTCTTGAAGGTGTCACGTATATTTTTTTATTTATGTTATTTTGATAATTGGGAAAGACAGGTGTGAGATTGTTGGGGATTGTTGCTTTACTGACACGGTGGTGTCGGTGTCAGATTGGTTGTGAACTCAACTGGCGGAAGAATAAAATAGGATGATGGGGGACAAAGGCCTCCTAACCAGTGTCATGGAAGCTCCTCCAATAAGTGGGAGATCGACAAATTTTTATTTTTATTATAAAATATTAATTAACAATTCTTATAAATTAATAAAAATATTTAAAATCATTAAATTATTTTAAAATTTAATTAGTTTACGATATCACCTCTACTAATTATACTAAACTCTAATATCATATTAATTATTGTTCTCACTCACTACCTTTATTAATTATAGGCATAGATGAAAAATAATATTTAATGCTCTTTGGAAATAAGGAAGTGTTTTATAAAAAAGACCAAATATAATTGTTAGTTAGTGTTTTATAATAAGGACCAGAGGGAATATCATTATAAGGGAATAGGATATTGTCACTACCACTTTTTCACCGTCAGATCAGAATCTTATTTACCTTTATCACTTTTCACAATAGTGACAATATTCTATCCCCATTATAAGTACATATTTAGATTAGTTTTTTAGAATAGATTTTACAATTTATATGAGAATATTTCATTTTAGTTTGCAATAAATAGCTTCTCAAATTACGATTTTGTGAGTTATCAAACATGCAATAAGTATGTTTAGAATCACAATTATTAACCATAGTTACGTGAATTAATACACATTTGTATACTAAATCATTAGTGATGTCTAAGATCATTAGCCATTGGTGCCTAGTAGAAGAACTAATTTAAGAGGTTGTATTTAGCCTTAAATTCAAGATTTCAATTCATTTTATCTTTCAAGGCCTGTCTTTTATGAATTATGGAAAAATAATTTAACTGATTTTTTAAATGTCTCCAAATTAGCTATATATTTCCGGTCTTAAATATAAGATATAGTTTATATCCTATATTTAGGACCGGAGGAGTGTTATAATTTAGGGCCAGAAAAGGTATTTTAATAATAATAAAAATATATGTCCTAATAAAACAAAAAACGGGTAAAAGGTTGAAGCCGGTGGGATACAAGTACTCCTCCTATATATAGCTATAGCAGCAAGTCAGCCCCGGATCCACGAAGCTACAAACCAAAAATGGATTCTCTGCTTTTATTTTTTATTGTTGAGACTATATTTTACTTTTTTAAATATTTTATTTAAAACTAACATTTATAAAGAAAAATGTGTAAAATTAGAATATGAGTACCATGTTTAAGATTAAATTGAAAATAAATCATACTATAAATTTACTTGAAAATTATATTATTTAGAATGCATAAATAGTGCTATTAAAATTTACATTTTAGATAAATATATACACATACATGAATGAATAAAAAAAGCCATAATGATTAAGACCATTTTGGACAGCAATATGATAGAGTATATGGCATGTATTGCAAAAAGAGTTCCAATCGCACACGCTTGCAAGGGAGCCAGGAATTGAAGCTTGTTATTTTCTTAGGGCAAAGGTGGCAATAACATTTCGACACCAAAACAGCAATATCAAAAGTTGATCGTAGTGGTGCTACAAAAGAAAGCACTTAGTCCGAGAAAGGAAAATTACGAGATAAAAGAGTCTATCAAAATTTTAAAATTGTAATGATGTCTGTAAGACTTTTTTAAAATATTTTTTATATGTGAAAAGACATAAATGCTTCCATAGAATAAATACTTATCAACATAGACACATGGACTTATTAAATCATGCTCATAAACCTATCAACAGATGTACATAGGCAGTGGCGTATTTAGGGGGCTAGGGGTAGGCCCCGCCCCCTAAAATTAAAGAAATGGACCCAAAATTTTAGGAAATTATGCTTAAGCCTCCTAAAAATTTTAATCTTTTTATTTTAGTCCTTATTAAAAAGTTTCATAGAGGGACTAAAATGAAAATATTAAAATATTAATGAGGCTAAAGCATAATTTTAAAGAACTTTGGGTCTATTTCTATAATTTTCGCCCCCAAATTTTAAATACTGACTCTACTGGTTTTTTTTTTGGTAATTTTCGCCCCCCTCATTTCTTTTCTTGGCTCCGCCCTTGTACATAGGCTTGTCAAAACAAGCTTGAGGATTTGTAAGACATTTGTGTCTTTTCACATATGAACAATATTGTTAAAAAGTTTAAAAACTTCACGCAGTTTTGAAATTTCAAGGAATCTTTTTATGAGTAATTTTCTTTGCTCCGGTGCAATTTTTTTTTTAAAAAAAAAAAAGGAGCGGTGGTGCGTGGTGGGAAATAGGAATGGATCTTCTGCCCAACCCACCCCAAAGAAACAGAAATTGATAGTTTTCATCTCATATACGACACGTTGCAAACTCCACTTTTTCATGCACCATGCATCATCTATCAAACACGTGTCCGCTGTTTATTCATGCTCGACAGCTGTAGGTTATTTTTCCACAACTACGTTTGCTTTTCATTGCCGGACACTGACAGCCACCGCCAAGCTAGCCATGTCTATGCAATAAAATGACCCACTACCTTTTCTTTAAGGAGATGCTTCAATTCCAGCGGGACGATAAAAAATCAGGTTAAAAGAACTTTAAAATCCATTTGGAGATTAATGTGATATGATCTCTGATATCCCCTAGAACACTGAACTGAAGCCAAACAGATTAGCTTATGATGCCCATCTTGATCTAAACATTCATCAGATTCATCTGCTGCATTATCAAATTTTCGCTTCGGAAATCTCCCACAGAGAAATCTGCAATAAATGTCTGAGTTGACCTTAGAATTCAAGCAATTTTTCCAGGACATGAGAACAGATATCCTTTATACAACCATTACCCTTGGACAGTTGGACTACTCGTTAGTCGTTAAGATGGCAAAAATTGGGACAAAAGAATACTATATATATATATATATATATTTTTCCCCCTTCTAATATTCTTTAATTTCCACCAAATCCAAATGAAACCTAAAACTACATGCAATTTTGGGGTTGTATATGTGGCTTTGTACCTTCAGGCTTGCGATGAGCAGTATAAGGATCTTTGGAAGACGAAACTTGGACATGTCAAGATGCAGAACTTCAAGGGTGTTATCATCAAGACCTTCAAGAAATTTACAATCCTCACATTAATTTCACAAGCTGTGTGTACCATCGGCTACGAGCTTATCTCAAATGCAGAATCATGGATAGAATTAACATTAAGCACCACGGGTAGCATGCAGCAAATTATCACCTTCACAAGCTCTAATCCTAAATTTATATTCGTCTTTGTCAGCATAGAATACTGATTATCCACTATCCAGCATACTAATCATCCTCCTCCAAACATCAGTTATCATCAGAGAACTTGTGCCTTCACCCCCCATGAGAGATCAATTCAGGTGCATGCTAGAAGAATAAGGAGCTGATCACATATTACAAGGCCCTGATTTACTTACGTATCAGTTCTTCAATTCTGATAACCTTGGACAAACTTCTTTTCAGGTTCATGTGATTCCGCATACAAGTTCAAAGAAAGATAGAGTTCTTGACTGAGACTCCCTGTTATCATATTTATGCTCTCACCGGTTCTTTTCTCAAGGTCAATGCTCTTTCCAACGTAATATTACATCAGAAGGCATTGACATTGGCATGCTGGAAAGACTGACGATAAAAACGAATCCTCTCAAGTGTAAAACTATGTGGGGACTATAATCTTGCAAGCTTACCAATAATCACTGCAGGAGCAGAAACCGTCCTTGAAGTGGTGAAACCTTGTGGTGTCCCTAACAATGATTTCTCTTCCTTCGATAACTGAGATGTACTTGACTGCAGAGTGGCAATCTCCACAGACTCTCAAGTTTTTAAATACCCGAATTGGAAACCCCGGTGGAACCTTTAGAAGTCCAAATGCAATTGCCAGTTTCTCACTATGACATAAAAGAAGCTGTTCCTTTTGCTCCTCTCCTACATCATGTAATGCGAATTCAAGATCCGGCACGTAGCCAGCCAACTTCATTTTTCTTTCCAACTCTTTTAGTTTTTTGTGAATAGAAGCCAGTTCAGGGTGCAACCTATCGCTTGATCTGAATTCATGTACCGCATTGTTTACTTCAAGCCAGCTATATCCAGGCGTCTTAACTACATTATTTTCTTTCATGGATCTTCGGATCCTAGCTACATGGTCCCATTTATTTTGTGCAGCATAAATATTAGCCAATTGAACATAACCTGCAGCGTTAGCTGGGTCATCTGCTAGCAATTTTTTTGCTGCAAACTCAGCTATGTGTATGTTTTTATGGATCCGACAGGCACCCAAAAGTGTTCCAAAGATGGCAGAATGTGGTTTAAAAGGCATATTATTTATCAAGCACACAGCCTCAGATAACCTTCCAGCTCGGCCAAGAAGATCAACCATGCAAGTATAATGATCTAGCTTAGCTTCAACTCCAAAATCCTTTGCCATTGATTCAAAGTACTGGACCCCAAGATCTACCAAACCTGCATGGTTACAAGCTAATAATACTGCAATGAAAGTAATCCAATCTGGCTTTATGCCATCTCGTTTCATATCATCAAACAAATGGAGAGCTTTTTCACCAGCTCCATGTTGGGCATAACCAGAAATCATTGCATTCCAAGTTACGATATCCCTTCGTGGCATCTGAACAAACAACTTCCAAGCATCATTTAGATCCCCACACTTGGAATACATGCTAACCAATGAAGTTCCTACTGTAGTATCACTAACCAATGGAGATTTACAAATAAATTGATGAACTTGTTTACCGAACTGCAATGCTGATAAAGTACTACATCCCAATAACACACTGCTCAAACTTGATGCATTAGCTTTAAATCCAGCTTTTAACATTTTCCTCAAAAGCTTCAACCCGTCCTCTGCTTGATTATTTTCGACATATCCTGCAATCATAGCATTCCAAGTCACCAAATTCTTCAAAGGCATTTCTTGAAACAATCTTTCTGCTGACTGAACCCTCCCACACTTCATGTACCCAGTTATCATAGCAGTCCATGCAACCACACTCTTTATAGTAGCTGAATTGAATATCTCCAATGCAGAATCTAAATACCCACACGCAACATATCCTGATACCATTGCACTCCATGAAACACTGTTCTTCTCCGGCATGACTGAAAACAACTCCCTCGCCTCACTCATCTTTCCCATCTGAGCATAGCCAGAGATCATTGTATTCCATGAAGCAGTATCCTTCACAGGCATACTATCAAACAAAGCACAGGCCTTACCAATATCAAAATTGTGCCAATAGCAGGCTAGCATTATGTTATAGGAAACAGTGTCAGGTTTAGGGATTTTTTTGAACAGTTCGCATGCTTCTTTAACTTTTCCAGGTTTCTTAGCATACCCAGCTAAAATAGAATTCCACGTGATTGTGGTCTTGGTTTTCATATTTTGGAACACATGAATTGCAGAATCCAATTCACCTGCTCGAATATAGCTACTGATGATCTTATTTGATTCAATAACATCACAAAGTTGATGCTGTCTCAAAAGTGAAGATTCTGGGGGGAAAGGAATAGGTATTGTGGTTGTGGTGATTCTCCGAACCATTTCAATAGAACTATCCCCCTTAGTTCCATGAGGAGGATGGTCCAAGATATCTGAAGAAGTAACTTTCTCATTTGGTTTGTCATCTAAGGTTTTGATGGCCAAGATTTGGTGTTTTCTTACCAATGAACCACAGAGGGATGCTACATAGTTTTGGTTCCTTAAATGATGTGGAAGTGAATAGAACATAGTTCATGGAGATGCAAGAGAGTGAGGCAAGCTCTTCTAATAGAAGAGTCCATATGATGGTTTGTCACCAGCTTTCTCATCAGAAGGCATTTTCTTTGTCATGTCATGTCATAAAAAATATCACCATCACTGAAAAATGCATTTACCAAAAGGAGCAAATTTAGAGCAAGATCCTGAGATATATTTTGATTTCACACACACACAAAAAGAAGAAGAAAGGGAAGAAGAAAAAAAAGATGCACCAGCCACTAAACAAACCAAAACCAAGACATCAATTTAAAATTGTGTATGAAAATGAGCTAACCAAGCAATTAACCCTACCACTCAAAAAAAAGGAAAAAAAAAAAAAACTTTCAAAGAATACAGCTTTTCAAAAGGATGACGCTCTTAAGAAGTTCCTTGTAATGCATTGAAGCCAATCAAAATTTAAAACCAAAAAAAAAAAATGTTGCAGAGTGAAGTCACTGATTCTTGGGAAATTGTAGTTGGAGGGAAACACATGTATTTTCAAGGGCACTATTCCTTGTATATGCTAAGGGATGGTTGTGATTAAGAAGTTGGTGCCATGCATACGGTTGTTTCAGAGAAGCTTCAATTTCTTGCAGTAGATAAGAGAATGGATAGACTTGAAGCATCTAAAATTTTATCTGGCTCTACCCATTTCTTGTGCTTTTTTCTGTTTTGTTTTGGATGAATTCTCATCCTCCAAACCTACCCACAGGCACACAATCTTGGATTATTCTCTCTCGTCTAATCATATTTCTTTCATAAAAAGGAGAAGGGTAATACAAAGCAAGTAAAATAGCCTTAAGCAATATAGATGAGATAATTATATATTTATAATTAAGCGTGAAATTCTCTATTTAGAAAAATCAATGATAGCTGAAGGTTAACACTTACCTAGAATATTCTTCTTCCCAGTATGCTTTGCCAAAGGTTACTCTTATATTTACAATTTAATACTACCCCAATTTGACATAATGTACTCAGAAAAATGGCTTAATCATCTAGCCCATACTTTGAATGAAAATCATAACTAATTTTCTGCTAGCACTATCTAACAAGATGGGTTCTTTCTATCCAATCAAATTCAGCCCTGAATTGCTAACTTGCACAGAAATTTATTTACTATTCAACATGCCTTTGAATCCATTTTCCCCCTGTTTATTTCTTTCATCCCATAATACCACAGACACATAAAAATATTGACTATACCTCACCATGTAGTGTAACACTTTAATATACCCCAATTACATTACAAAATGTGCCCTAGGCAAGACAAATGTAATAAAGCAATTTTTTTGGCATCAAAACATTTCCACAGAAGCAATTGCCAGAAGCCACACTAATAGACCACAACTTTTGCCAACAGAATAATTCAATCACAAACCCAACTTAGCCCAGTACAAGCCTCGACCAACTATCATCAAAGACAACCTCTGGACAGCATATCAGCCCACAAGTTTAGCTCCTAACTAGCACTACTTCAGCATTTTATGTTAGTTCATATCAACACAGTCCACATCTATGGCAATTTATCAGTCCACAAATTTACTCATTAACAACAACAGCACCTTCTTAACATAAATTTTAAGATCATATTCAGTAACAAATCTAGCAAAGGATATCCTAACTTTCCTCACCATAAAACTATTACTTTAACGACGTTGTTCTGTCATTTTCTTTTCAGGAAAAATAAACTTTAGACAGCAATTGTACAGCAAAAAATGAAGAGGAATGGACCAAATACTCACCTTGCTCTGTAGCCCAAATCAATTTAGCAGAGGGAAAGGGAGAGCCGCCGTCGAACTTGATTAGCCTAGAGGGAGGGAGAGATGCCGGCCTGCCGTCGATGGCGAAGACAGCGGATGAGAGTAGGACCGCTAAACTTTTTGCCCGAAAATAAAATAAAAAACATTTTTTGCAGCAGACGAAATTGTTTAAAATAAAAACAAAATTGCCCCGAAAATTATAAAAACAATCTCCACTATGTCATTTCATATCATAGTGTTTTAATTAAAATTGTGGCAAAGAACATAAAAGTATCGAAACATATATCACTCTTGTTAAGATTATTTTGGCAGTGTGAGTGTAACATTCAAACAAAAATCACATTATTCTAATCAAAGTCAAGTTTACAAAATAAATTTGCCCAACCCAATTTTACCATAAATTCAAACACAGAAATATTAAGGGGAGTGTAATTATTTTGTATTCAGCAAGCCAAAGCCCAGTCAACTGTGCACTTAATTAGTGATACACTTTTGGTAATTCTTTTTTATATTATAGGGTTAAGTAGCAAATTTACCCTAAAAGTTTTCGCTCAAGAGCAATGTTGTCCTGAAATTTTTTCTTGTCTCAGCATTGCTTCAGAAATTTCAAAACATAGCAATGTTACTCATTTCTGTTAAAAAGTTAACGATCAATATCAATTTTTGACTGTCAATATTAGTTTTTTAATTAAATAAGGCAACATTACTATGCTTTGAAACTTCCGGGGCAACATTGAGACCTAAAAAAAACTTTCAAAGCAATATTGTTCCTGGACCTATACTTCCAGAACAGAATTGCTACTTAACCCGATATTATATTTAAAGGGGCAAAGTGCAAATACGCCTAAGGCTACGAGTTAAGAGTCTGGTTTCTCTCCATATCTCATTTCTGCCCATCCATCATTATCTGTAAATCGTGGCCGTTGAAAATTACCGCATGCGGTTTTTGAAAAAAATGTTCTGGGCCCTTGGATCAAGATTTCGATGGCCAGGATAATACTGTGAGAGATAATAAGAAAAATGTTCATGAGAGAATCCTCTTCCACGAGTTAAAGGGTCATGGATTGGACTCAATTGTATGATTGAACTTATGGTTTTCAATTGGCTAATGGACTTTTTTATGCCCTGTTTGGTAAAAGCAGATTATTTGTAATCAGTTCTTTTTTTTTTTTTTGATATGAAAATTTTAGGAAAGGGGTTGGACTCACCCACAGTCCAAGGGCAGGGCGCTTGGAGCCCAGTCCACAGGTCATACTGGCTAGAGAGTACACATGCCTCCACCTCTACCAATGTTTCCACTGCTTCTTAGACCCCTAGGATGCCTCCCCCAGCGTCTTGACCAACGCAGGGATAATCAGTTCCTTTTGGATTATATCAACAACAACAAAAGTTCCTTTTGGATTAAATCAATTTTGTGCCTGGGTCAAGACATCTTCCTGTTGTAATCTATTTTTATATATCTAACTCCTGTTGTAATCTTAAAAAACCATGAATTTATAAGATTATAAAGAAAGAGTGTTGTTTAAAAAAAGTAAAGAAAAATCACTGAAAGTCCGTATTTAAAAATTTTATTAGGAAAAATGATCTAATATATATTTTTATACACAAAAGTATTAATATTTTACAAGATTATTATTCACAAAATGTACATGTCTAATTCGGCTAATAAAATTTTTAAACTTGAATATTTCACCAATTTTATCAAAGACAAATGAATAAAAATATAATTATGTGGGCAGCACACTTTAGTTGCAAATCTCAATAGACTAATTAAAAATTCTGGAAGCTCAAATATAAATATTAAAAATTTAGTTACAAGACAGTTTTAAATTGTGAAATTTTTGTAACTCCTTACAATTTAGTTGCAAATATTAGAATCTCAATTTCAAATAATGAAAGATTATATGCAAATCAATCATAGATATGTGCAGATTTTGTAAATTTCAAAAGCTTAATTGTTAAAGCCCAAAGACTTACAAGAACTAAGAGATGGAACGATGGGTTTTGTAAGGATATGTTTGGTTTGAAGGAAGGGGGAAAGTTGAGAGAGAAATTTTTACTTTTATCATTACAAAATTACCTATAGATAATTTTTAATATTACTAAAATACACTCTCAATAAAAAAGAATATTCCCTTCATTAATGGCAAAATAGTCAATGTCCTCCCAAAAAAAATTTTCTCTCCCTTCCCTTTCCCTCAAACCAAACATACCCTAAGGGCCCGTTTGGTTCAAGGAATTTGGGAGAGGGAATGAGAACTTAATAGAGTTCCCTCCTAAAAACATGTTTGATTCACCAAGTGCCTAGGAACTTAAGTTCCTGGGCCCACACCGGGCCCACCACTCTTCCCTCATTTGTGGGAACTTTGAGATCTCAAGTTCCCACGTCACTATTCACATTTTTTGATAAATTTGTCCCTGAAATTTAAACTTGGCGGGAAGTTCGAACTTGGCGGGAAAGTTCGAATTTGGCGAAAAATTTTTTACACAAGTTCGAACTTAACAAAAATATATTTTTTTAAAATATATTTTAGCAAAAAAAAAATATTTTTCTTTTTTATTTTGAATTAATTTCTTTAGAGGGTAAAATAGACTTTTTCTAATTCTTTACCAACTACCATCTCTTTATTTTCTTCCAACCAAACAACTCAAGTCATCTTCCCTCATCTTTCAAATCTTCATTTCTCTTCCTTTAAGTTCCCTTCCCTCCTTTAAATTTCTTTCCCTCCTTAAAAGTTCTTTGAACCAAACGGGCCCTAAGTGTTTAGATCGAATCCATAATTTACAGCTATTATTTCAATATTCATAGCTAAACTTTCAAAATTTACCATTAATATTAGAATTTATAGGACTTCTACATTTTACAGCTGAATCGCAATTAATCTCTTATGATTTGCAACTGAATTATATAAGCTGTATGGGAGCATTTTGCATTCATTTACCTTTTCTTTTGAAACATTGGTCTTCCATAAAATTTGTATAAATTCGTGATCTTCTGATATTACTCCATCTAATCCTTAATATAAGATCTATTTGACTTTTTATTTTTTTAGAAATTAAAGAAGATGAATAAATTAGTTAATCACAGCATATATCATTATGCATCAATTTATAGTCAGACAAATTAGTTTGGTATAAAAATATATTATAAATACGTAAATTAAAGAATTATTTTGCTCCGGAAATTGTCACGGGGCAATTTTACCCGAAAATGTCAAATCTGGAGAATATTGCAATAGAGTACCCATAGAATAGTTTCAATTTTGTCTATATCAAGCATGGTAGTTAAAATCTCGATTTATCACTGCGATTTTACGATTTTTTTTATTAAAACAGTTTTACTAATTTTCCAAACGCTTTTATGTTTTTACGATTTTTTTATTATTTTTTTATGTTACGATTTTACGTTTTACGATTTTTTATCTCTCTTCCAATTTTACGTAAAATCTCGATTTTAACTACCTTGCAAGTATTATGTAGAGCTGTAGAGGTGTAGGCTTGTATAGCTCAAATCAACCAAATATTATTTGATTTGGAGATTCATCCCTCTAGACTTATTAGCAATTAAAAGTGTGGTGTTTTGACAATATTCTCTAGCATATATGTACTAAAATGGTTACCCCAATAGGTAGAAAGGTATTTATTGAAGGAGATGAAAACTTTTTAGACTCTAAGGGTCGTTTGGTTCAAAGAACTTTTAAAGAGTGAAATGAATTTAGAGGAGGGAAATGAACTTAAAGGAAGGGAAAGGAATATTTGAAAGATGAGGGAAGATGGCTTGAGTTGTTTGGTTGAAAGAAAATGAAGGGGTGGTAGTTGGTAAAGAATTAGAAAAAATCTATTTTACCCTCTAAATAAAAAGAAAAATATTTTTTTTGCTAAAATATATTTTAAAAATATATATTCTTGTTAAGTTCGAACTTGTGTAAAAAAAAATTTCGCCAAATTCGAACTTTCTCGTCAAGTTCGAACTTCCCGTCAAGTTTAAATTTCAGGGGCAAATTTGTCCAAAAATGTGAATAGTGACGTGGGAACTTAAGATCCCACCAATTTTGGTGGGAACTCAAGTTCCCACAAATGAGGGAAGAGTGGTGGGCCCGATGTGGGCCCGGGAACTTAGTGAACCAAACACGTTTTTAGGAGGGAACTCTATTAAGTTCCCATTCCCTCTCCCAAATTCATTGAACCAAACGGCCCCCAATGTTAAAAGAGATTATAGCCTTGACTAAGTAAAAATAATAATAAATAAATATTTGCTCGGATTTGATGAAAGATCTTACTCTTTTACAATTATCAATGAAGTTGCATTTAATTTTGAAAACTATTTTTCTTTTAAGTCGTATTCAGTTTCAGATAACTTTGGGAAATCCAGAAGATTCATGGATCTGTATGAGTAGAATGTTTTATTCAAATGTTGCCCTGGTCATACTCATATCCCTTCGTCACTCTTTATGTTCTCTTCCAAGTGTTAAGCTGTACATGCATTGATGCATAGAAGCAAGTAGGGGCGGAGGCACGTTTGTTTTTATGGGGGCAAGTGAACCCATAAAAAAAATTAAAATATATATATTTTGTGAAGGAATTTTATTACAATAGAAGATCTGGTTGGATTAATTGGTTAAAGCTTTGGCCATCTATGTTAAAGGTCCCGGGTTCGAACGCCTGTTAAGAATAAGTTGCGCAATCGGATAAGTGATGATTGGTTTAACTCATGCATGTTAACTTTTGTTGAACGTGATATATTTGATACGATTAATGATGAGAATATAATGCAATATTTTCAAGGAATGAAGAATCGAAGAATGATTTTGTAATCCTTCTGATGTAAAGGTTAGTTGACTCTTGATTATTATTTTTCTATGTTAATGCATTTGTGTTCTCATTGTTTTCCTTTCTCCTTTATGTAGGTGTTTGGTGTTGAACCTATTGAAAGTATTGTGCTCTCTAGTGGATAGCCTTTTTTGAGGCATGCTGAACTTGGAGTGCCGGTTTGTAACTATCCTTCTCTTATTCCTTTACTCTATGGTGAAAGCATGATAATAAGTCTTATTTGTATATATTTTCTGTTTTCTCTTTCCTTTTTGTTCATCAGGTTCATTTTCTATATAAATGCACACTTAGGGTGCTCTTAGTGCTACTTCATGACTTCCCCGAGTTATTGTGTGCTTATCATTTTACCTTCTGTGATGTTATTCCTAGTAGCTGCATACAAATGCGAAATATTATTTTAAGTGCATTTCCTCGTAGTATGAGGCTACCAGATCCATCCATGCCTAATCTAAAGGTCTTTTAAAACTCATCTTGTCTACTTTCTTGGTCACAGTATTGAATATTGGTATGACACAGCTTCCTTTTTTGCTTTCTTTTGCAGATTGATTTGCTTTAAGAAATAACTTTATCCCCTCGAATCTTTTTGGAGGTTGATGCAGCAGTCAAGGCTAAGCAGATGAAGGCTGATGTAAATGAATATCTGAAGGTAATACCTCACCTTGTGATTTCGTTAATGATGAATTGAAGACAAAGCCAGCATTTTGGCTTGCTTGCCCACCTTCTAGTTATTATATTTCTTCATTCTTTGATTTCTTATAGGTTGTAACATGTTCTTTAATCTTGTTAAACTGTTTTCCTTTCAGAAAATGTCAACGATACAATCTTAAAGCATTTAAAACTTTACTTAAAAAAAAAATTTCGGGGGTGCTGCCCCCGAACCCCCATACCCCTATACTAATTGTGCACCCATAAATTCTAAATCCTGGCTTCGCCACTGGAAGCAAGTATTATACTTTTGGGTTTTAATCTCCAAGAAGCATATTTTTCAACTTGTGTGTGTACACAGAATACAGGACTTTGACTAAAAGCGCGCTCTTTTTTTTTTTTTTGCTCAGGAAAAAGCGCGCTCATGGCTCTCCCATCTTACCTTGATGCCTGTTTGCTGAGAAAATTCACAGCCAGACAAATAAATAAATAAACCAATTTTTTTATGTCATGTTAAATTGTATCATGAGCATTCAGTGTGTGTTTTGGCAACTTGAATCTTTTTTCTTTTTTCTTTTGAAGATGGAGGTGCTTCTCGCACCATAATATTTACTCCCTCAAGTTCAAAATATAAGATAGGGTTAACTTGTTTTTTAAGAGATTAAGAAAACTAAATAAACTATTTTAAAATATATATATATTTGTCATTTGACCATTAATGAATTGTAGAGCGTTCCCTCCGACTTCAATTCTACTTCATCACGGTGAGGTGAAGTGAGAAGGTTGAAGGTGAAATGGAAGCCACACAAAAAAAAAAAAAAAAAGTAACGAATATTAAGAAGAATTGACAGAGCTGTTAGTTTTACACAAAAGAATTCGTGTATATTTTTACACCCAAATTAACATTATGATGCCAGATGCATCTCCTTCAAAAGTTCATTATTAATTTTACACATTTATCCCTTTTTTATAAGAAACTTATATCTAATCATCCAAGTTAGTAAAGACAAATGCATGATGATCCAACAGGCATGGTATGAGTATTGTCTTTTAAAACAGAGTGTTGGTTGGATTTTCTGTTGCATTCCATCGAAGTCAATCCTACAAACCGGCCATGTGAGAAAAAGATAGTATATTTATTAGGATTAATAAATTCCCTTAACACATTTTTTTTTTGCTCATACACAATCTCTCAAGATATATATGTAATACTATTTCCTCACATTGACAACCTAAGGAACACTCTTGTATTTGAAATTAAATGCCAATTTTCTCTCTCATAGAATTAATCATTAATCTCTCGTCGGTTACTTGTTTAAGAATTTTTTTCATCTTTTCAAGCACATGCCAATACCAAAACCTCCACAATCCCAAAGATGACTCATTGACTTCCAGTATAGATAAGAATTTATATGCTGATTTTACTGTGAAAGTTCCATTAAGTGAATTACGCCAAATGACTATATCCGATTGGGATCAGCAGAGGCCATAGGTTCCATCCTTTCATGCTTTAAATTCATGCCTTCTTCTTATATTTTGTAAAATTTTATTGTACTGGTGAAAAACAATGGCAGATTTCTAGGAATGTTCAATTGATACTTGATAGTGACAGGCGGGAATCCATTTTGAGTCATTTCCGCGAGACTTTCAGGCCCAAAAAAACAACAAGGACACCGAAGTTTAAAACGTCTTAAAACGTTTGATACGTTTTATGCGTACGCTAAGGTTCCATGGACTCGATTGTTCATCAACTTTTCGCATTTGACTATTTTCAATTTTCGATTTAACGAACAATTCACATTTGAGATATTGGGATTTTACCTTCTTTCACCTTCTATTCTCCTTTGTAAGGTAATATTCCCTCATACTCTAAATAGAGTTAATATTAATTTTAAATACAAGATAAAGTTTTTATTATTATCAATATTTTATTAATTTACCTCCTTTTGATAATCTCTTAATAATAATTAAAGGAAAGAGGGAATGTAGGAATTGAAAAAAATGACTATGACATTTTAGAAAATATTTTTCATTTTAACTAACTCTCTTAATATAATTAAATTATATACAAATGTAGTCTTATATTAAGGACTAAAGGGAGTATCGTCTACCATATAAGCCACCAGCTGCTAATATGTTTTAATTTGGACTATTTCATTAAAGAACTTAGAAATAAATAGTTTAATTAATACTTATCAAGTCTTAAATATATGATCTATTTGGGGAGTGAATTTTGATCATATATGAGATTTTTTTTTTTCCATTTTTATCTCTTATATTTATAACTTCTCTTTAAATTAATTTCCTTAACTTGTAAATTAATATATAATCTAATGTTAATAAAAATATTCTAGAGAGATCATGTTATGTAAGTTACAATTAAATAGTTTATTTAACTTCTTTAATTTTTTCAAATCAACAAAATTTATCTTACATTATGAACCAGATGAGTAATATAAAATAAATGTTTGCTTGTAATTTATTTCTTTTAAAAAATTGCTATACCCTTGTAGCTAGCTGTTAATACCTATACTCTTACCACTCCGGTCATATTTTTAATTTTTTTTATCAAAAAATTTGATCTTATTTATAAATTCAGTTTTAGAACAGTAAATGAGAATCTGGGAATATGACCGTACGAATGAAAATAGGGAGAGAGAAAAGAGTTAAAAAATATTCATTCATAAATGATGACAAAGTTAAAAATTAACCTCATAATTATTGAGTTAACTACTTCCTCTAGTCCTTATTATAAGACACCAATTAACAATTCTCACAAACAAAAAAGAATAGTTAAAGTCAATAAAGTTGTTATAGAATTACGTAATTTTCAATATTACCCCTACTAATTGTACTAAACTTTAATATCATATTAATTATTATTCTCACTCATTACCCTTATTAATTATGGGCATATATGGAAAAAGATAATTAATACTCCTTGAGAACAAACAAGTACATTACAAAAAAGATTAAATATACTTATTAATTGGTACTTTATAATAAAGATCATACTTCTTATTAATATGAAATAGTATGAATTATAGGCAAGAAGATTTATTTGAGATTTTTAAGTGGAAGCGTATCTTCTTCTCTTCTTCCCAAAACTAAAACTAAAATATTCAACGCTTCCATGTATGTAAAAATGGCTTCATTTAATGGAACTGAAAGAAAAATACCAGTAAAAACAGAAAAAACGTCGAAGTTCAAACAGTAATTTTCTTTCGCTATATATACATCTATACTCAAACACAAACCTATTATACAAACTTCAGATTGAACACTACAGAGAAAAGAAGAAGGTTCCTGCTGGCTGCTGCAATGGCCTCCATAGCCCCTTATTCAGCTTCAGCTTCAATTTGGTCAGTACTCTGTTTTTCCCACATGTTTTCATGCTCTGTTTAACCCCTTCCTTAGCACAAAGCAACTATTCACAGTTCATATTCGATGAAAAGCAGGCGCGAGAAGATCGTAGAAACAGGAAAGAAGGTTCTTAGTCAGATAAATTCGTTGGTTTCTGTCATCACAACAAAGATCAAAGATGCCGGAGTTGCTGCTGTCGCTGCAATAAGGTAAGTACTCTGTTTCTCTCTTCTTCTTCTTCTTCTGTTGCTTCTTCTCATTTAAGGCTTTCAGCTTATCATTGATGTGGTGTAGGAGCATTGAGGTTGATCTCCTCAAGGAATCACTAGGGATATTCCACGATTGGTTCTCTTGGTTCCTTGCGTCAATCTTTGCTCTGAAGTTCACAGATACAGGAAAGGCTTTCTTCTCTGCAAACGACTCTGTTCTGAAGGCTATATTTCTCATCAGATTCTTTTCGTTTCTGACAACGTTGTGGGCGACGCTATTTCAGATGCATAGGAGAAACATAGCTTCACTCCTTCTTATGCTTGTGTTCGAGAGTGGAGCTTCTATTTTAGCAGCGACCCTGTTCTCATGGCCCGCTCTGTGTATCTCTGTGACCTTATGGCTCTGTATTTTTGTGCTGCTTGGTTATTGCTGTTATCCAGAGCTCAAAGAGATGGTTTGAGAATCAAAACCAAGAAGGTCCATCCTTACCAATTGTCACGTAGGCCGCCACTGTGGAATAATCAATAATGACGTGTGTCGACTTGATTATTGTTTTTGTCAGGGGAGTTAAAAACATTGCTTCAGAGTCCATGTTTGGGGAAAATAAATGGTGGGTTTTGATTGATTTTATTTAAAATAGCGTAGGAGTAGCTTTGCACTAAAAGCTGCATAAACCGGTAAGAAATGAGTCAAGATTTAGGTTGTCCTGGTAAGTTGTACCACGAGTGTGTTTTTTTTTTTGTTGCCCTGTTCACCTAATTTAGATCCGACCCGCGTCGCACATCTGACTTTAGTGGGAGAGTTTCCGAGCGAGGGGTTTAGCATATAGGATATGCATGATTGATTGATTGTAATTGTATTGTATTGTTATTACAGCCCGAGAATTAATGTAATTGTATTGTTATTACAGCATGGGGAATTGGGCCGAGTCTCTTGAGCTGCGCATTTAAGCTTTGTTAAGTTAAGAGCCGGATTTGAAAAATGTTATAAATATAAAAGCTTAATTTTTATTTTTAAGATTAAGGTTAACTTTTTAAATATATTTTATACTAAGAATTGAAGGGAGTATGATCAAATAATGAAAGATTATATGCAAATCAATCATAGGTATATGCAGTTTTGTAAATTTCAAAAGCTTAATTGTTCAAGCCCAAAGACTTGTGAGAACTAAGAGATGGAACGATTGGTTTTTTAAGTGTTCTATATCGAAGCCATAATTTACAGCTATTATTTCAATATTCATAGCTAAACTTTCAAAATTTACAATTGATATTAGAATTTATAGGACTTCTACATTTTACAGCTGATTCGCAATTAATCTCTTATGATTTGAAACTGGATTATATGAACTGTATGGGAGCATTTTCATTCATTTACCTTTTCTTTTGAAACTTTGGTCCTCCATAAAAAATTCATAAATTTGTTATATTCTGATATTATTCCGTTTGGTCCTTAATATAAAATCTGTTTGACTTTTATTTTTCAGAGATTAAAAAAGATAAATTAATTAATTAATAATAGCATGTATCATTCTACATCAAATTATAAGTCAAACAAATTAGTTTGATATAAAAAAAATAGTATATATATTTAGGTTAAAGGACTATTTTGCCCCAAAAGTTGTTATGGAGGGGTAATTTTATCTGAAAAATGTCAAATCTGGAGAATTTTACAATAGAGTACTGATAGAATAGTTTCAATTTTGTATATCTCAAGTATTGTGTAGAGGTGTAGGCTTGTATAGCTCAAATCAACCAAATATATATAATTTAATTTAGAGATTCATCCCTCTAGACATAGCTATTAAAAGTGAGGCGTTTTGATAATACTCTCTAGCATATATGTACTAAAATGATTACCATGATGGTCGAAAGAGGTTAAAAGTGATTAAAACACTTTAGGCTCTAAATTTTAAAAAATATTATAGTTTTGCTCACCCTTCACTGTAATTTATGTATCTGCATTTATAACCGCACTTAGTCTTGCTTTTCTCTAAATGATAGGTTGTAAAATAATTGTCTCTCTTATTACATCATTAGTATTCACTTGATTTAATGAATATTTTTTTGATATTTTTTTCTTTTCTTATTTATATTCTTTTCTTTTTTAATGCATTTAAAACTTTTTTTTTTAAAAAAAAGCGGCCCGAATCTCCCCACCAATTATGCCCCTTCTATAATTTTTTGGATCCGCCCTTGCCTGGATCAGTATAATGCTTTATTCAAATGTTGCCCTGGTCATACTCATACCCCTTCGTCACTCTCTATGTTCTCTTCCAAGGGTTAAGTTATCTATATGCAAAGAAGGAAGTATTATACTTCTGAGTTTTAATCTCCAAGAAGCACCTTTTTCAACTTTGTGTGTGTGTCGTGTGTGAACAGAATACAGGACTTTGACTAAGAGGACGCTCATGGCGCCCAACTTACCTTGATGCTTGTTTGTTAAGAAAATTCACAGCCAGACAAATAAATAAACCAATTTAAGGTCCTGCTGAATCAGATCCTACTTCCCCATTTTATTATGTTTTTAGACTAAATACCATTTTTGGTCCTTGACAAAAAATACGGACCTCATTTTGGTCACTGACAAAAAAATCGACCATTATTCCTCTTTTTTATGGGACTAAAAATGATATTTTGGAAATTTGTGAGGGATCAAAATGTCCACCAATCGACCTTTATTCATCCTTCTTATGGACTAAAAATGACATTTTTTTTGTTAGGAACCAAAATGAAGTTCGTGTTTTTTGTCAAGGACCAGAAAAAGTATTTACTCATGTTTTTATTATTTCACGTTAAATTGTATCATGAGCATTTAGTGTGTGATTTTTGGCAACTTGAATCTTTTTTTTTTTTTGGATGAAGATACAAAATTAACGATCGACTTCATTATTAAAATTGCACACCTTCACCTCTTTTTTTTATAAGCAACTTATATCTAATCATCCAAGTTAGTAAAGACAAATTTTTATAATAAATACAAAATTTAGGGTTAAGATGAAAAAATACATATGAACTTTTATCAAGAATGTGTCCAACATCATATACTTTTTTTAAGATGCAAAAATACCTATGAACAATCAAATTTGGAACAAAAATGCTAGGAGCGTTAAATATAATCTAACACCGTTACATATGCATATACAAAAATAATGTGGGCCCCACCACATATCGTGACAATGTTAGACTATATTTAACTGATATTTTTACTATAATTTTGAATGTTCATAGCTACCTCTAAAAATATATAGTGCTAGATGCACTTCTAGTAAAAAGTTCATGGATATTTTTACACCTTAACTTTAAAATTTATTTTCCCAATTTAGAGCCATTGATGAATGCAAAAGAGACTTTTTTTCACAGCTAACTTTTACAATTTAACGTGAAATAAAAAAATATTTTTGCAGTAAGATGGGTAAAATCTTGCATTTTTTTATCCTGTTCAAGTAAGGTTGTATGGATTATTATTATCCCATATAATTAATTATATATGAAATTTTTTATTTATTTATATATAATATTACAAATTTAAAAAATTCGAAGTACTATTTATATATTTATGATAAATTAATTTAAAATTCAAAACATTTAATCTTTAATAAATCTATTTATGAATATATTTTTAGCCATTTTTAAAAAAAATCAATTTTATTAAAAAAAATTGAATTATATTTCTTCCGCCATGTCTTTTCATGCTTTAAATTCATGCCTTCTTCTTCTTCTTCTATTTTGTAAAATTTTATTATTGTACTGGTGAAGAAAATCACAGGTTTTTTTTTTCCTCAAAAGATACTTGCATTAATAACTTAACAAAATGTAGCATACACATAGAGGAAGATAAACATGACGAGGGGAAAAGAAACAGAAATAACATGACAGAAAGTAACAAGTACAAAATGAAACAACAAGCCTACAAGTAAGAAAAAAGAAACAACTAGCCACCACTCATTGAAGGCCTAGTGGGCAAAGAATCATCGACATCAATATTAGCCTCCTGAACCTCCAAAGTTAGAAGTGACAATAAAGCGGGTGTCCGTTGTGAAACTCACCTAATAGAGCATACCTCTTTATAAGCATCAGTTACAAGAAGTTATGAAGCATAGCTGCCTCGTCTTAGGATAAAGGAAATGGGGAACCCAACCTTAGAAAAGCAGAAGACAAATGATATCTTAAACAATGCTTCTACTCCCTCCTTCAGTCAAACAAATCTGGTGACTTTTCATCAACACAGGTATGCAAGAGGAGACAATCAGTTTCAAAGACCACTTCATCATGATGTCATAGATCCATAGTTAGTAGCAGAGCTATTTTCAAAGTCAAGGTTTTAGCCATGAAAGCAGAAATTGATTTAATTTTGTCCACATATCCCTATCTAAAGAAATCAACATGATCACAACAAATTATTCTAATAACAACATCATTCTCAATAGATGAAAAAGCCCATTACAATTAATTTTAAGGTTACTAAATATAAAAGGGAACCATTTAATGTTAAGAGTATCACAACCCCCTCAGTAGAACAAAAAAAAAGGCAGATTTCTAAGAATGTTCAATTGATCATTTGGTCGTGCCAGCAGGGAATCCATTTTGATTCGTTTCCGCGAGACTTTCAGGCCCCCAAAAAAATACGGACAGCAAAGTTTAAAACGTCTTCAAACGTTTTATACGTACGCCAAGATTCCACAGACTCAATTGTTCATCAACTTTCCCTCCTGTTGACTATTTTTAATTTAACCAACAATTCACATTTGAGATACTGGGATTTCACCTTTTCTTCTCCTTTATAAGGTAATATTTTTTTACTGTACTAGATATAATATATATTTAAGGAGTTGATATTAGTTCTAATTACTTGACAAAATTTTCATATTTATTAACATTTTTCTAATTTATCCATTTTTATGCGCTCTCAATAATAATCAAAGAGGAGAGAGAATGTAGGAATTGAGGAAAATGACTAGGACATTTTAGAAAATATATGTTATTTTAACTAACTCAACTAATTTTTTTAATCTAATTAAATTAAATAAATATATCTTATATTAAAGACTAGAGGGGTATTGTTTACCATATAAGCCATCTGTCGCTAATATGTTTTTATTTGGACAATTTCATTAAAGAACCTAGAAATAATTAGTTTAATTAATACTCATCAAGTCCTAAATATATGATCTATTTTGGAAGTGAGTTCTAGTCATAAATGTAGGATTTTTTCCCCCCAATTTTATCTCTTATATTTATAATTTCTCTCAAAATAAATTTGCTTAACTTGTAAACTAATATATAATCCAATGCTATATAAAAATATTCTAAAGAAATCATGTTAAGTAAGTTACAATTAAATAGTTTATTTAGCTTCTTTAATATTTCCAAATAACTAAATTTATCTTACATTATGAACCAGATGAGTAACATAAAATAAATTTTTGGTTGTAATTTATTTTAAATACTAAAAGGAAAAAGATAATAAAATAGCATTGAACTCTAAAATCTCAATCAGTGATTTTTATTAAAATTAAAGTGAGTTATCAATTGTTATATTTTTGTATTTTATAGACAACAAGACTTACTTGAGATTTTTAAATTTAAGTATATTTTCTCTCTTTTTTCCAAAACTAAAACTAAAATAAAATATTCAACGTGTCCATTTATGTGGAAATGGCTTCATTTAATTGAACTGAAAGAGAAGCACCAGTAAAAACAGAAAAAAAAAAAAAAGTGTAATTTTCTTTCGCTATCTATATAAAGCCCATCTCTGCTGTCAAAACCTCAAACAAGTAGTTACACGAACTTCTGGTCGAACACTGTAGAGTCCTGCAATGGCCTCCATAGCCCTTTATTCAGCTTCAGCTAAGTTGGCAGAAACAGGAAAGAAGGTTCTTAATCAGATAAGTTTGTTGGTTTCTGCAATCACAACAAAGATCAAAGATGCCGGAGTTGCTGTTGTCGCTGCAATAGGGTAATTGCTCTGTTTCTCAATTCTTCTTCTGCTTCTTCTTCTCATTTAAGGCTTTCAGCTTATCATTGATGTGGTGTACTGTAGGAGCATTGAGGTTGATCTCCTCAAGGAATCACTAGGGATATTCCACGACTGGTTCTCTTGGTTCCTTGCGTCAATCTTTGCTCTGAAGTTCACAGATACAGGAAAGGCTTTCTTCTCCGCAAACAACTCTGTTCTGAAGGCTATGTTTCTCATCAGATTCATTTCGTTTCTGACAACGTTGTTGGCAACGCTGTTTCAGATGCATAAGAGAAACATAGCTCCTCTCCTTCTTATGCTTGTGTTCGAGAGTGGAGCTTCTATTTTAGCAGCGAGCCTGTTCTCATTGCCCGCTCTGTGGATCACTGTGACTGTGACCTTATGGCTCTGTATTTTTGTGCTGCTTGGTTATTGCTGTTATCCAGAGCTCAAAGAGATGGTTGAGAATCAAAACCAAGAAGGTCCATCCCTACCAATTGTCACGCAGACCGCCACTGCTGAATAATCAATAATGACGTGTTCGACTTGATTATTGTTTTTGTCAGGGGAGTTAAAAAATTTGCCTCAGAGTCCGTGTTTGGGGAAAAAAATTGTGGGTTTTGCTTGATTTTAGTTAAAATAGCGTGGGAGTAGCTGTGCACTAAAAGCTGCATAAACCGGTTAGAAATGAGTCAAGATTCAGGGTTGTCCTAGTATAGGATATGTATGTATGATCGATTGAGTGTAATTGTATTGTATTATTGTTATATAGCCAGGAAATCGGCCTGTTTAAGCCGTGTGAAGTCAAAAGTGCTGGGTTTGAAAAAATATTAATAAATATAAAAACTTGATTTTTTTTAGGATTAAGATTAACTTTTGAAATGGGTTTTGATACGAACGATTGGAGGGAGTATAATCACTAGAGAAGAGAAGTTTATAACAGCATCTTGACTAATTATCTTTAAAATGATGATGATAATGTTAGAAATCTAACGTTGTTGACGGTTAATTTTTAAATAAAAAAAGACAACATTGACAAAATTAAACCTAAAAAACATTAGACAGCACAGGGAAAAAAATTGTGAACTCCCGCCATTCCGAAAATCCCACGTTTTGGCTTCTTTTGATGAGCGACGTCGTTCGCGTCAAGCGTGGGAGATTATTGGGGTCTCTTCCTCTCTGTCCGACGACCGCCGCGCCCAAATTTCTCGACACCGGCCGCTGCAATTGCTCCTTTCCAGCTTTCTTCTTCTCCTTCTTCACCTCAATCCCCACAACCTCCTTCGTCGTAGCAGTGCGAGGAAGGATTGTCCATGGGTGACGCTAGCGACACACTTCGCGTACTTGTAGCTACGGACTGCCACCTTGGCTACATGGAGAAGGACGAAATACGACGTCATGACTCATTTCAAGCATTTGATGAAATCTGCTCAATAGCTGAGCAGAAGCAGGTAGTTCCTTCTTTTTTTTACTTAACCCTTTTTCTCTATATGTCTTCCCTAATGTGCTTCTCTACTTGCCTATGTTATTGTGCTGATAGAGTAGTTTGGTTGGTATTCTATTGAGTTGCTTCTATTTCTTCGGAGTGAGCATAGGTTTCTCAGAATTGGAAAAAAAAAAAAACGGTGGAAAGACAAAAAAATCTTTACGGCTCTAAAGCTGGTTAATGGAAAATTTCTTCTCTCCTTGGTTCTCCGCATATTGTTTTGTTTCAAAATATGCTTGGTGTGCATGTGATTATATGTCGGCTTATGGAGAGTATTTGATGGAATATATTTGCTTACGGTGTCAGGTTGACTTTTTATTACTTGGTGGTGACCTTTTCCACGAGAATAAGCCATCGAGATCTACGTTAGTTAAGGCTATTGAGATTCTTCGTCAACATTGTCTCAATGATCGGCCAGTGCAGTTTGAAGTTGTCAGCGACCAGACAGTTAATTTTCAGAACGTGTAAGAAATTTATGTAATTAGCGACTATTTTTTGCAGGTATATTCACCATGTTATTTCCAATTGCATAATTAGGCTAAACTCTCTGCTGGTCCTGTTGATACTTCCGTAGCAACCTGTTTAATCTTATTCAAGTAAAGTTTAATTTAGTACATAATTATATTTAGACCATCATCTTCTAGCATTTTCTCTGCTCTTTAATCCTTGTCCCGCACACACACACACACACACATTTTCTGTTTACCTTGCCTTTTCTAATGAATACTCCAAATACATTAGATTTAATCTTATTGATACTTCCGTAGCAACCTGTTTAATGAATACCTGGTCCTGTTGATACTTCCGTAGCAACCTGTTTAATCTTATTCAAGTAAAGTTTAATTTAGTACATAATTATATTTAGACCATCATCTTCTAGCATTTTCTCTGCTCTTTAATCCTTGTCCCGCACACACGCACACACACATTTTCTGTTTACCTTGCCTTTTCTAATGAATACTCCAAATACATTAGATTTAATGCTCACAGAGAAGTTAATGTGATCACATATTTGTGCTTATCACGTTATAGATTCTTGAGCATTCTCTGTGCTTTTGTTAAATACCTAAAAGCTTAGCTTCACTTGGTTCAACGCATACAACTTGTTTATTTTCCTTTCCTTTCCTTTTGTTTTTTAACAGTTTTGGCCATGTGAATTATGAAGATCCACACTTCAATGTGGGCTTGCCAGTTTTCAGCATTCATGGAAATCATGACGATCCAGCAGGCGTGGTATGAGTTTTGTCTTCAAATTATATATCTAATTTTTGGACCTCTACTTAATATGGTTGCTGGGGCTATTTTTTTGCTTAAAGTTCTTCTGTTTCTCAGTTGTACTAAATACAAGACCTTGATAGGATGCTATTCTGCTTTCTTACTGAGAACCTTAACAATTGTAAAACAACGAAACTTCATCCAATATTTTGTAAATCTAGTGTCCTTAAGTTGGGGGTTCAATATTGCATTTGAATTTGACCAGTTAAGTAGGCTGGAAACTAACTAGCGCATTAGAAAATGCTCCACAGTTGTTGGAAGTGATTGTTCTAGAACTGGTTGCGTTGAATAAGTCCTTTCTTTGAATGTTGACATTTGATTGTTAAAGGCATTATATTTTTAAGTTTATAAATATTCATCTTTCCAACAATTTAGTTGGTTAAATTTGAAATCATGTAATAGGTACCTATTGGCAAGGAAGAGCTAGAGTATGAGAGGAGTTGTGATCTCCCATCTGATCATGGTCTTGTGTTATAACAAGTGGTTTCTTTCTTTTTATAGCTCGTTGTAGGCAATAAATGCTTATGTGGATAGACATTCGTTTTCTCATCATCCAAATTACAATACTAGGAATTGAAGAATCTTGTTAGTTTGATGCTTTCTTAAGCATTTCTTTTTTAAAATTTTAGTTAGGATATGACTTTAAGTTATTGATCTCATCTACTGCAGTGAGTTAAATACAGAGTAGCATATGAAAAATTTCAAAGCTATTTTGGTTGAAAGAACCTCTCATTTGCTGAAGGTGTGATAATCTGTTTTGGCTTGTTTGATATGAGGATATCATTATGTTGTTACATCACATGTATTTCAAATTGGCTTGTTAGATTGAATGTGAAAGGACAGTGGAAGATTGCATACAATGAAATTGAATACTTTGTTTCATGGCATATATATGGTTGATCAAGAATCAAACAGAATTAGTCATATTTCATTTGCAAATTAAATATAGTACACCTTTGTTTTCCTCTTGCAACCTTCATTAATTTATTAGTGATAATAATTATTAGTAACAGTAATTTCTGTTTTTCTTTTTTAAATAATTATTTCTTATCATACTATTTTTGTACATCTAATTTTATATCTATCATGTTCTATGATTTTTCCTTAAATTATGTTGCACGAGTTAGGAAATCTAGTTCGGTATCTGTTCCTTTCAATGAATTGGTAGTCTTTACTGCAAGAAATATGTACTCCTCACTTCTAAATGATCATGACAGGACAACCTTTCTGCAGTTGATATTCTCTCAGCGTGTAATCTTGTCAACTACTTTGGAAAATCAGTTCTTGGTGGTTCTGGTGTTGGACAGATTAATGTCTACCCTATTCTTATCAAGAAGGTTTGCTTTGAACGAGTAAAATTGCTTCATTTTTTAGAAAAAGGGAAAACTAGAACCTTCTAATGTGTTAATCACTTCTGAAACGTATCTCTGCAAGTTGCAGGGTTCAACAGCTGTAGCTCTGTATGGTCTGGGGAACATTAGAGATGAAAGGCTCAGTAGGATGTTTCAAGTATGCTCATAGAAAATCTTCTTTCAAGCAGTTCATCTATGGAATTCATTGTGCTCACTTATGGATGTGGCATATTATTTATTTCTCCTTCAGACACCACATGCTGTGCAGTGGATGCGGCCTGAATCTCAGGAAGGATGTCAGGTGTCTGATTGGTTTAACATTTTGGTACTTCATCAGAACAGGTTTGTACCTTCCTGTGTGTTTGATATCTTTGACAGTGTGTTTGGTTTGAGGGGAGGAGAGGGAAATTTTTTACCCCATATTGACCAAATCGCCCATGGAAAATTTTTAATATTCCTAAAATACACTCTCAACAAGAGGAATATTCTTCTGATTAATGACAATTTGGTCAATATCCTCCCTCCCTTCCCATCCCCTCCGGCTCCCCTCAAACCAAACACAAGAGATTCCATCAAATATTGTGCTTCATGGTAAGATGTTGATCTGCATGAGATCTTCATCTGCTAACTGTGCTTGAGACTTTGTTCATGTGCATCGCTTGCTGCATTTAAGTTATAGATTTTAATCTACTTAGCAATAGCAACTGTTCCAATTTTCAAACATGGCATGCAGAGTGAAAGCGAATCCAAAAAATGCAATAAATGAGCACCTTCTGCCTCGTTTCATGGACTTCATTGTGTGGGGGCATGAACATGAATGCTTGATTGACCCACAGGTGCATTCATTGAAGGTTGGCCCATATAAGAATTGAATGTATTGCACTACGTAGCTTAATGTGGATTTTTCTTTAGGAAGTTCCGGGAATGGGATTTCATATTTCACAACCAGGTTCTTCAGTTGCCACATCACTGATTGATGGAGAGTCAAAACCAAAACATGTACTTCTTCTGGAAATAAAGGTTATCCATGAGCAAAAATCTGGAAAATGCTTCCATTGGAGCAGCTATCATGCTTTATATTCTTTTTTATATAAATCTCACGTGCTTAAATTGATGATTATTGACAGGGCAATCAGTATCGTCCAACTAAAATACCCCTCACGTCTGTGAGGCCTTTTGAGTATACTGAGGTAAGATGATAACTGATATTATTTTATAATCCATCGTGATTAGAACATATATCACATTTCTCCCTCTGTTTCAAAAACACACAATTAAGAGAATTTGAAATTGTCTAATTGCTATTCATAAATCAATTAAATCTTCTTGGTGCAGATTATATTAAAGGATGAACCTGATATTGATCCCAACGATCAAAATTCAGTTCTCGAACATTTGGACAAAGTGGTATGTCGGTTCCCTAATGTTGATGGTAATTTTAGTTTCTTAATCAAATTTTCTCCTGACACCTTTTGGTTACTCATGAACTCTTTCTGGGAAAGGTAATTCAAATTCCTTGTAAATGTTTTCTTCTCTGGTTCCATAAAAAAGGGGCCATTTCATGATAAAATTTGGTCAAACAATTGTGTTAGAATTAAAATTTGGTCCAACAGTTGTATTAGAATTTGTTATTCTGCTACAAAATGTGGTCTGGACCAAAATAATTTGTTTTTTTTTCCCTTGTTTGATTCAACTTTTGGTTAAAGTAACTGCACTTGAGATTTCCCCCTTTCTATGTGTAATGCTTGAGCTAGTATATAGAAATAATAATGTATTGATTCAGGTCGAAAGGCTGCTAGAGAAATCAGTTAAAAAGGCTGTCAATAGAGCAGAACATAAACTTCCACTAATACGCATCAAGGTAATTGTTATGTATGGATCGCATCTTTTAAGTTTCCTTTTATGCTCAGGCCTCAACGGCATTTCTTCCTAATTTGCTGCTATAATCTCACTGGTTTTTATGTTATACTCTTAGAAAAGCTAGTTATCTTCAAACATTGATTGGTAAATCCTGGGCAATTCAAAATAACTTAGTTTTATTTTTTCTAGCGAGGTGAATTCAATTTCACAAATCCTGTGTAAGAAATTTAGCTGTACATACTTTTATTTGAGCCACAGTCCATTGGCCATAATGGACATCTACTGCTTCAGATAGTACTATGTTTTTATTGAACAATCTTAACTTAAACAGTATAATTTGGCAGGTAGACTACTCAGGATTTATGACTATAAATCCTCAAAGATTTGGGCAGAAATATGTGGGGAAGGTACCTCTGTTGATCTTTCTTCCTGATAGTGAACTACTACTAATATCTTGATAAAATGAACTCCAACTAATTTTTTGTTAGTATTTCTTTTGTTCTAATGTTGATTGGTCTTAATATGTTAGGTTGCAAATCCTCAAGACATTCTCATATTCTCAAAGTCTACAAAAAGGGAAAAGGGCGAAGGTAATTTAGATTGTTTTGTGGAAGCTAAATTTATGTTTTGTACTTTGAAGCATTGTTTGCTGTGTTGTGAGCTACCTTTCTCTCTACTGTTTTTATTCTGGGTTTAGATTTTTATGGATAAAAATTATCCGATAGGCGCTCAAGTGGGGTGGGGACTCCTCCTCAAACGATAGGTTGATTTGGGATAGCTAGGCACTTGGGTGCTGCAAAGAACATACCATGCTACCTAATGTGGAACTTACACATCCCATACTATTTTAGTTTCCATTGTAGTCATATACAAGAAAGTTACAATCTCTACAGAAAATAACAAAACATGCTAAGTCAGTCCAGTGACATGCTTGAAGCAAGTAATTATAATTTTGTTTCAGGCCAAAAAATAGGGGAATAAGGTGAACTTTCCATTTGCTATTCTGTTTTCCAAATCTTGATGGATATGGTTTAACCTTCAAAGATTTTTGTTTGTTTCTTTCAACTGTAGGTAAAATTAATGATTCAGAACTACTCCGTCCAGAAGAATTGAATCAGCAGACCATAGAAGCATTGGTTACTGAAAATAATCTGGTATTTAGTTAAGCCTTTTAGCCTTTTCTGTTAATGGCTTTTATGTATACTTCATAATTTAACAAAGGACCAACACACAGACTTACTAGACTGTGCACTATATTATATACCATCTAACTTTCTAGAAAAGACATTGTCAACACAAAATAGTTCTACCTCTCTCCATATTTGTCGGGTCTCTGCTGGTTGTGTAGAGAATAGAGATTATAGACAATGTTAATGGTATCAGGATTCACTGGAGCTTGCATTGAAGATAATAAAAATTAATTGTAAAATTTAGGGTACGACTGAAATGACAAATATAATGGGGACTCTTGCACACATTTGAGCTATGCGGCTCCACTGCCGCCTTCATCTGATCTATAATACCACAACAATAGTGATTAACTAAACGATAAACTCTTAAAGATAATGATAAGAGATAACTGCTAGACTCCTAAACAATAATAAATCTGTTACTATATACATATATATTTTGTATTCTATCTTCTCATATGATATGTGGGAATAGGGTTAGTTTGGGAATATGGTTATCAATATTGATATGTGGGAATAGGGGGTAGTTTGAGGACATGCTTATCAGGTCTATAAATAAGCATATCCCCAAACAACCTCTATTCCCACATATCATCAATAAATGTTCTTCATAATAAGGAAATAAACTCCGACTCCCAGACAAAATTAAAATACTATATTTGTAACAAAAACAAAGTTGGTCTAGCGGTGTAAAGCCCTGCTAGATCCCTCTAGGTCTCAAGTTTGAGTCCTAGAGGGGACATTTGTGTTGGGAGAGGAAGCCATGAACCCTGAAGCTGAATACCGGTTGAAAGTATCAAAAAAAGAAAAAATACTATCCCTGTAGGAGTTCTACTTTAACAGTTTTCTCTACATTTATATATTTTTGACAAATACCTTCTAATGATTTCGCAGAAAACAGAGATACTTCCTGTCAATGATTTGGGTATTGCATTACACAATTTCGTGGACAAGGATGACAAAATGGCATTCTATTCTTGTGTGAAATACAATCTTGATGAAACACGAGTGAGCATTCTGTATTAAATTTATGTCCGATATGTCTGTGATCTATGCTACTTTAATTTTGGAATATCCTCCCTGTAAGCATCTGCATCTTATTTTTTTGTGTTCCTGCACACACTATAATGAATATATGTTTCTTGTCCTTCCTTTTCTTATCTGAGACACGGATGACTTACTTTTGTATGCATACAGAATAAAATTGCTAAGGATCTCGATACTGTGAAGTTTGAAGAGGAAGATTTGATTGTTAAAGTTGGAGAGTGCTTGGAGGTTAGAAGATTCATTGTTCTGTCTTTTTTATTCAGGAATTAAGTTGTCTCCAAGTCCACTATGATTTTGTGGACAGTAGTTTGCTTGGGTTTCGTGGAGTAGCCTGACATCACTATGGCCTCTCACCATGGTTTCAGTGCATTGACACATATAATATAGTTATCGTGACTGACCTTATTGAGGCTCTTCCTCACTATTTTCTTCAGGAACGTGTCAAGGAGAGATCCATCCGTGGCAAGGATCCTACACAGTTCACTTATAGTGCTCAACCATCAGAGGTAACCCCAACATGGGATATGGTACCTAGTATTTCAGAAGTGATAAAGTATAATTTTAGGCACCAATGTTCGCCATCACTTGCATTCTTAGCTTCTCGTTTTTAACTTTATATAGGAGTTCCAAAGCAGAAGTGCTGCTGGATTGGAAGATGCAGATTCCTTTAGTGATGATGAAGATGCCATGCAGATATCTGGCTCAAAGCCAAGCACTAGAGGTCGTAAAGGGTCCTCTGGACCATCTCAAACTCCTTCAAGAGGGAGGGGAAGGGGGAGGGGCAGAGGCAGGGGCAGGGGCAGGAGCTCCAGCACCATGAAGCAGACAACTCTTGATGCATCATTGGGGTTTCGCCCGTCTCAGAGGTGTTTATTACTGATAGATAAATTATTCAAGTCTTTCTTAATCTGTGCAACAAAGTAATTTCAAAGGAGACATGGATATCAATCAGTTTTAGTCTTTTTTTTTATTACTGATTTTAGATTGCTTCATGTGTCCCTGTTGTAGCATGTAAATCGACCAGTTTATGAGGGCATGTATATCTATATTTTAGTAATTTAAGATGATCTGTCTTCTGTTCTTGTCAACTATTTTGTTTTTGTGGTACCTGAGCCTCTCTTTTTAATGCAGGCATGCATCAGGGAGTGTTGCTGATGATGATTCTGCTTCTAGTGAAGATGCTGGAAAACATCAAGTAGAAGAGATTGATGACAGTTCGGTATGGGCCAACTCCAATTTTTTATTGAAGCGCATTGCTGATTATGATTCCCTATGTGCCAGTTCAACACTTGTGATATGACAATTTTGTGAGCTTTATACAATGATTCGTCTTTGAAACATAATGATCAAAATGAATTTACCTCTTTCTTTTTTTTCTTTTTTTACTGTGAAGGAAAATGAAGGAGACCTCCCAGGAAGGAAAAGGGCTGCTTCAAAGGGACGAGCTAGAGGAGAATCTAATCAAGTTTCTAAAAGAGGAAGGAAATCAGATAACTCTTCAATCCATAAAATGTTCATGAACAATGAAGATGACGACGACGACGACGAAGACAATGTCAGAAAGAAATTAAACAAGTTACCTCAGGTTTGTATCTTTTATGGTTTCTTGATTTCTTTCCTAGTTTCCAGTTAATTACATAGCGCCATCATGTCATGACCAAGAACAACAAGAAGCCTTATCTTACTAGGCGGGGTTAGTTACATGGATAACATGGCACCATCATGTTATATCCAAACACCCCCCCAAAAAAAAAAAAACAGGAAAAAGAAAAAAAATACATATCTTCAAGGATGTTGTTCCTATTTGGTTTTCTGATTCATTCATCATAACTGCTCTAGTATGCTACCAATGCCAATGGCACCTATAGGTTGGACCAAGTGGCACCTTGGTATTTGAATTTAGATTTGAGAGGCAAGGATAATCATATTTAAAGCTGTCCGTGTCAAAATATTGAGCGTATACTACTTTCTGCTGTCATCTATGCAGTGTACTACACTTATACTGTGGGGATGCCTGCCTATTTATTGTTAGGGAACTAGGAAGTTTTGTTTTGTTAATTCCAGCAAGAGTCAAATGCAATTTATGATTTGAAAAGAAAAGAAAGTGAAATACAGTTGGGCTAAGACTAGTCATTCATGTTCAGAACGTGGCACTTACTGTTTTATGGGGTACATCAAAATGTCATGCTTTCTTTTAGAACTTGGAGTTTCATCTTTTCAACCTGGAAATGACAATTTTTGTTCTTGCAGGTAACAAAAAACTATGGAGCTTTAAGAAGGTGATCATCAGGTTGACTATTTCCCAAAGGTCTCGCTGGCTATGTTGTCATTTTATTAGTTGCCCAAAGGTATCAATTACCTTGTATAAATTTTTTTGAATATGTTTACCCTGGACCTGGACCCTGGTTTGGAAAATGTTGTGGAGGGAAATCAAGTGATGAAGGGGTTCGGCACAGTTGAGACTTGAGAGAGTGATATAAAATATGGCCGAAGACGAAGTTTGGATTCGTGAGCCCTTGTATTCGAGGCATATGTTTTTTTTTAACTTTTTTAAAGTTTAAATTAGTTATTGTTTTTATAATTTCATTAAAAGTTTTAATTTGTTTTTCTGGTTTAGAAGCAGACAATTGTATCCTTATATTCTTTTTAAATGATCTATTTAGCATCTTATTTCAGGATTTAATTGCATACTCAAATTATCTTCATTTAAATCAATTTATACGTAAATGGTATTTATTAAAAGTTCATTAAAATGATCGACGAATAATAAAATGGAAATATTATGTATCTTAATTTTATATATAGTATTGATTTAAATGAAATTGATAAGCAATCACGAACACGTTTTTAAAATTAGGGTTAAACGAGTAAAAATATCTGAGCTTATCCTGAATGTGCATCCAACCCCTAAACTCTTTTTAAATGCAAAAACTACTTGTAAACTCTTAAAATTAGAACAAAAATATTAAAAATCCTTAACTGTCTTCACTTGTAATGTGAAAGAACCAAATTACCCCAACACAAAAAATCACTCCCTCTCAACCTGTCAAAACGATCGCCTTCTTCATCGTCTTCAAACATCATCAGCAACTTTTCTCTCCAAGTCAGTGGGATTCATCATCAAACTCAACCAAAAATCAAACCACATAAACAATCATCTTCCAATGTTGATTCAGTAAGTGTTTGGCAAACCTAAAAAAAGTGTTTCTGGAAGCAAAACCTTGGTTTTGCAAAAAGTTTGTCAAACACTTGAAAAAAGTCTAAAAGTTATTTTAAATCCAAAACCATGGTTTTGGGTCCAAAGAGTTTATTTTGGGCCCTACATTAAATGAGCTGATTATTGACTCCCTCTATCTTAGAACTAAGGACATTAAATTTTTGATAAGCCCGACGATAATCGGAATATATACTTGTCTCCAAGAATGAGAAGATGATGGGATCTTTCATCCTTGTCACCATTTGGGTCAAGTCTTTGACGCTCAAATTGCATTTCATACTTAACACTCAAGAAAGCTTATTGTGATAACATATAGAAGTCATGCTTACCCTTGTAGCAAACTTTAGGAACAAAGTGCTAATCATCGTGACAAAAGTTTAAAGCGCCAGACATGGGACGTATCATCCCATTTTCTTCCTTTTAAAGAAGGTTCTTCCTCGACCCTTTCATTGAGAGTGTGATTTCAACCCGTGATAGTTCTGATACCAAACCTTTTAGACCCGGGTGAGCTCTGATATCAAACCTTAGAAATGAAGTGTTAACCAACAAAAGTGCTCTGATACCAGATCCAAGAGATATTATTCCATTTTATTCCTTTAAACTGAGGTTCATCCTTGAAATTTTCGATAAGAGTATGGTTCAAACTTGTATGGACTCTCATACTAAACTTTAGAAACAAAGCACTATGAAAGGTATTATTCCATTATTTTTGTTGTTGTTGTTTTTTTTTTTTTTTATATTACTAAGAGTAATATTGTATTAATTATTAATTCAACAAGTTCCAAAGTAATACATCATAAAAAAATTTTGCTTTTGGAAATATTGATGTTATCTTTTATTATGCTCAATAGTTTTTTTTTTTTTGAAAAGAAAGGCAAGCCGAAGCTTGAAGAGACAAGGAAGGGACTAGACTAAAAGTCTAACCCAAAATACAACAAACTAGAAAATAAACTAGTAGCAACCGGCTAATTGGTCTTTAAAGACCATATCTAGACACCCTTTAGGAATTGTTGGAAGAAGCGTTACGTCTTCATCAATAGAAGCATCATGGCCTCTCTTGGCCATGTAATCAGCACAAGGAATGTTGTCACGAGGAGTGTAGTGAAGCTCGACGTTCCAGTCTTGGAAAAGAAGGTCTCTAGTCTCCTTGATAATATCTCGAAGCGGGTGATCATCATAGCAACAATCTCGCATGAGGGCATTAATGCCGTCCAGAGAATCAGAATAAATGAGAAATCGCTGAAGACCCATTCGTTGGCCATTATGCTCAATAGTTTGATACAACATTGTCCATATAGGAGTTTTCTAACTATTATTAAAGACCGGGGAATATGATGTCAGATTCTAATGTAATTAATAAAGATGGTATTAAATTCTACTTGAATTTTATTACAAATATAATGTTTAAAATTATTTTTATTGATATGCATAAATTAATTAAACTGAATTATATTTAATATAAAAGTGATATAATTTTTTGGGCCATAAAAGTGTGGGAGAGATAAGTCTTAAATTATTGAACTATTTTTATAACTTTTAATCCATATTTATTGTTTTCAAAGCATGATAACAGTTATTTAAATCTTACTTTTTTTTTTTGGATACAAAAGAGAAAAACTAAACAAAAACAAACACCCTTTAGCCTTTATCTGTAATGAGAATTCTTTCGAGAGCCTGATCAACATGCGAAACAGTCTGAAAACCTGGCATGGAAGAAAGGCTCGCCTTGGCTAGGTAATCCGCTGCTCCATTCGCCCAGCGGCTAATCTGCTGAATGATCACAGTCCAGTCACGCTCGATGACGCTCTTGAGTGCTTCGACAAGCTGTCGATCCTCATGTGCTGGGTTTATTGGATTCCTCATTAACTCAATAGCATCTGATGAATCCGTTTCCAGTATTATCTCTCTAAAGCCCATGTCCCAGGCGAGCTTGAGGTCATGAAGACAACCCCACAACTCAGCAGAAAGGCAGTTGCCCTCCGTTCCTTTGAAGATGAATCCCCTGAGAAAGTTACTATGCTCATCTCGCAATACCCCGCCACTAGCCACACCCGGAAGTAGCGTAGAGAAAGCTCCATCAGAATTGAGCTTTACCCATCCTGCTGGTGGCGGCCACCAATGATCACGTTGTTGGTACTGCAGGTTTGGGTTACTGTTCTTCGTGCAAAGTCTGTTGCGAGCTTCGGCCAGACTAGACATCATAGCCGTGACACTGTGCTGCAGGGACATATTTGAGGTTTTCTTGTGCTCAAATACAACAGTATTTCTACGCCTCCAGAGCCACCAGCAGGCAATAGCAAAAGTGTTCCGCCAGTCATCAGTTTGGTGATCCCGCCCTCGGTTGCTAAGGTTCCACCTGATCCATTGGTCGAAAGGGAGAGAGCTAAACTTATGCCATATCTGAACAGGCACGATCTGCTTCCAAAACTCAAACGTGTCAGGGAAATCCCGCAAAACATGGATTAGTGACTCCATTTCCACATTACACACCGAACAACATGCATCAGTGCACAGCCCACGTTTGCATCTGGACACATTTGTTAGCATCCGTTTCCGAATAGCGAGCCAGATAAACATTCGACATCGTTCTGGGATTTGTAATTTCCAAACCTTCCCCCATAAAGGATCCTGTTGTGACTCATCATTGATTAGGGACTCATAGGTTGACTTCATAATGAATGAACCACCCTTGGTCCACTTCCATCGAGCTTGTCCATTTGGCAACTCCTCAATGCCCTCCTGGACCTTTTTCCCCGTACGCTTAATCCCACTCCACAAGTTGGATCCAGGTCTTCCCTCATCAATTTTTGGTAACATATCAGAGCCGCAATTATACTTGTTCCGTACGACTTTGACCCAAAAATCATCCTTTCTAGTGGATAACTTCGACCCAATCTTCATGAGGTAAGCTTGGTTAAAATAGTTGGAATGGCGGATTCCCAGTCCACCTCGTGTTTTAGGCTTGCAAACTGTATCCCAAGCTACCAAATGTACCTTCCTTTGCGCATCGGTACTGCCCCAAAGAAACTGTCAGTTACACTTATCCAGGGATTCACACGTGCTCGCTGGGAGAAGGGAGGTTTGCATGACATACACTGGAATGGCCGAGGTTACTGATGAGATAAGGGTAGCCCTCCCGGCTGAGGATACCGATTTGGCTTTCCAATTAGATAATCTCACTTTAACTTTATCCACCACATAGTAGTGAAAAGACTCCTTAGTGACTCGTTGGTGGTGTAAAGGAACATCAAGATACTTGCCCAAGTCATTTGTAATTGAGAAACCTAGGGAATCGCACATCTCATTCTTCTAGCATGGTGGACATTTTTAGAGAAGAAGACTCTGGTTTTCTGATGGTTGATCTTTAGACCTGAGCTCTCACAAAATGCCTTGAGACACAAATTAAAGGTATCAACTTGATCCATTGAGGCTTCCGCAAAAAGGAGAATGTCATCCGCAAAGAACAAGTGCGAAATAGGGGGCCCAGATCGAGTCAGGCGGATTGGCTTCCAGGCTCCATCATTCAAAGCATCTTGGATTAAGTGAGCTAATTTCTCCATACAGATAACAAATAGATAAGGAGATAACGGGTCACCTTGCCTAACTCCCCTGGTTGGGTTGAAAGTCTCCGCTTTATCACCATTCCAAAGTAATTGCATATTAGTAGAGGAGATGCACTGGTCAATTACCTTGGTAATGCTACTCGGGATGCTAATTTCCTGAAGACACTTCATCAAGAACTTCCAGTTAACATGATCATAAGCTTTCTCCAGATCAATTTTGATTGCCAGGAAACCCTTCTTATTCTTCATGTTCCGCATAGAGTGAATTACTTCCTGAGCCACAATAATGTTATCGCTGCTATGCCTCCCTGGTACAAAGCTGCACTGGTTTGGGGCTATTATCTGGGGAAGGATAGGTTTCAAGCGCCCCACAATAATCTTGGAGACAGTCTTATAAATGACATTACACAAGCTTATTGGTCTTAGATCCCCCATAGTTTCTGGATGCTCCTTCTTAGGAATTAGCACAATCAAAGTACTATTTATCTCAGCAAGAGCCTGGGGGTTAGCAAACAAATATTTGACATAATTAAAGATGGAAGTACACACCGTATTCCATTGATTCTGGTAGAAAAGAGCATTGAGCCCATCCGGACCCGGAGACTTGAGAGCCCCCATACTGAAAATGACGTCCTTTATCTCAATATCCGAGATATCACTACAACATCTGCCTAACAGGTCTTCCTCGACACAAGGATAAGTCATAGAGCACCGAAGTGCTGGCCGGTCAACACCGTCATCAGAGATGAGAGTGGAGAAGTGGGAAGTGGGAAGTGGCCATACCTTTAATTTGACCAGTGTCGAAAACCCACGCCCCATCATCATCTTTAATTGCCTCGATTTTTTTTTTGCTTTTCGTCGACAATTCGCGCGAGCATGAAAGTACTTAGAATTTCGATCTCCATAAACTTACCACTCAGCTCTGGTTTTTTGTGCCCAAATGAGAGAATCCTGAAGTAACACATCCTCAAGCTCCTTCCAAATAATTAGTTGGAGGTTTTCATATTTAGGCTGCATCCCATACCGAGCTACACACCTGTTAATCCCATCAAGACGACGAAGAAGCTGCTTCTTTCTTTTCTCTGTATGTCTGAAAACTTCCCTATTCCACTTAGAGCACGCTTGAGTGAACTAGGAAATGTTTGACAGCCAAGAGGGACCCTGACTCCAGGCTTGCTTCACAAACTCATCAAACTCTGCATGTAAAACCCAAGCAGCAATAAAGCGAAAAGGGCGATTTGGGCTAGACGTACCCACGGTCGTATCAAGCCGGAGAAGAAGAGGCCTATGGTCAGATTTAAAAAATGGTAGGTGGACAACGGAAGCATTAGGAAACATATTAAGCCACTGCTTATTACCAAGCATTCTATCAAGTCTTGCTTCAGAAGTACCTCGCTTCCAAGTGAATTCGGGCCTAACAAATCCAACGTCCCTCATATCATGATTATCAACCCACTGAAAGAGGTCACGATCATAGGAGCTTCGGGATTTAGCGACAGACCGTCGCTCACCATGAAGTAACGTGCCATTCAAGTCTCCTCCTATCAGCCAAGCACCCTGAATCATAGGTGCCATCAAAGAAAGTTTGTTCCATAACGCCTTGCGACTGGCGCTAGATGGACTAGCATATATCACGGTGAGAGTCCAGGTGCAACCCCCGGTACTAGTAACCTGTAAATGCATAAACTGATGGTGACGTTCAAGCACAGAGATATGTGAGATACTAGGCTCCCAAAAACACCAAATACCACCACTATACCCTTCACAGTCTATTAACTCCATACTTTAAAATCCCAATTTTTTTGCTCGGCCTGCAGCTACCTCCTTCGTGCAACGAGTTTCCAAGATTGCAAGAAAATCTAGCTGATAGTGTGACTTGAGGTCCCTTACCAAAGCAGGGAAGCTATGTGCTCCGGTTCCCCTAGAATTCCAGACCATGTAATTCATGGGGAAACAAGAAGGGTGTTTGGAGGTGTTTCAAGCTCCTCCTCGCTCTTATCCTGATCGATCATGGTGGCATCCAATCCTTGGTGATGCATTAAGACATTATCCTGTGAAAGCCCCATACCTTCTGTAGTATTCAGATTGCAAGAAAGCGTCCCAGGATTAAGTTCAGTTAATGCCTCCATGTTGCTAGGCTGCTCCACGCGTTGCGACACAGATGGGCCCGGTCTACCCCCTTCTTTAACCTTCGTAATGGCAGCGGTGTCTAGAGAATTTTCGTTGGGCTCCACCACTTGTAACACGTGAAAGGGGTTGACTTGAGTGGGCTCCAAACCGTGGCCCATTAGCATTGACCGCCGGATCCTCTCACGAGCTGGTGGCTGATTCTCCTTGCCTTTCAATTTCCATCCATTCACGTTCTTCCTCTTAGCGCCCACTTGAATCCACTCAGTTTTTGGTGGGGCCCTATCCTTGATTGTCTCCCTTTTGTTCTCATTCATTCCTTGTTTGGCCTCCTTCTTCACACCTATCCGTTGGGATGGGATTTTATTTCCAGATATATCCTGGTCAACCGGTAACTTTATATCCCCATTAATTCCTTGCTTTGATCCCGCCATATTAAATACCCCACGTGATTCCCGCCTCAACATCCTCAGTTTCCCAAACGGACTTCCACCCTCGTCAGCCCCACCGGTAACCACTTTTTGTCCGCCGGTGACAGCATCAGGGTTGCTGCCAACTGAACCTTCATTTTCCCCAGCATTTTTATCCTCGTTTTCTGTACCGGTAGATGTACCCTGTGAGTCATTATTCTTCTCTGGACGTATGGGCTGGCACAGGGGACATTCTCCTTTTTGATGGCCATATTTTCCACACTTGAAACACACCTGATGCAGACCTTCATACACTATTGTCCATTCCTCACCGAATACCATATATGTTGGCAACAGTGGCTGAGTCAGGTCGATCTCTACACATATGCGCGCAAATCCACCTTTGTCGTACACAGATGTCGAACGATCAATTTTAATCATCTTGCCAACCATGTTACCTATGCGTCTCAATGATTCAACGTTATAAAACTCAAAATGAACATCTGGTAGACGAATCCATGCCGCGATATTACACTGCAAATCGGCCTTCCATGGATTAAAGTTAGGTCGCCATCGCTGCACAATCAAGTAATGATCTTCAATCATCCAGGGTCCCTCCTAGAAAGCGTATTCATTATCCTCTTTGTTAGAGAAAGATACAATGTAATACCTATTGTTTAGTGGTATAATCTTAAGAGGATCCTTTGGCTGCCACATTCTGTTTACACGGTCCCGTATGAGATAAGTAGGAAAGCTTGCGCCCAAGACCTTAATAATGAGGGAGTTCATCCACGGCAAGCACCATGCAGTATACTCATCAGCGGTGAATTTCAGTGTCCCGAGCTTACCTTCCATCCTTCCCGACGCCTGGTTCTCGTCCTTGTCGGAGTCCTCCTGATCCCGTTGTGAATCCATCTCGTTCATTTTGTGGAAATAATCCCTCCACCCTTGCATAATGTCATCCTCGGCAGAGTGTTTTATCAGGAAACCCCCACAGCCAGGTGCTAGGAGTTTTTCTCTGTAGGAAATCTTTGATGGCCACTCTGGTGTTTGACGCTAGAAACGTTGGGATTAACCCCAGCATTCTTCCTCTTCTCATCTAAGCATCCGAAAGCAAAACTTCTCCCTGTTGCACCCTCGATCCCCTTGTCTGAAACTCTACCACCGTCACCACCTCCATCTCCTCCCCCCGAACCCTCCGAACCACCACTTTCAGGTCCATGCTTGCGCCCTCTCTCGCTCTCTCTCGTCGCCATTTTAAAAATCTTTATTCTAACATTTATGTATTCTAATACTTGAGAAGAAAATGATATAAAAATATTCAAATCTTACTTTTAATAATACCTAAATCAAAATAACATTTCATCTTTCAAAACTATTGTGCGCAATAGTAGTTCTTAATAATGCTGACAAGAAAAGAAGGTTAATTCTCAATAAATATTGAGGACAAGATTTATTGAACATCATTTTTAG